>CBVK0100387233.1:0-33286 GCA_900067695.1 Picea abies | reverse complement strand
TTCTTTATTGTTTTTATGTGATTGTTGTGATTTATGCTTAGTGTTGTAATCTGTATGTTGAATCCATATGATATAGTAGGTTAGTGCTTATTGATGTGAAGGAATGCTAGATATGATCTATTTCTATGTGCTAAGTGCTTGGATGTGCTAGATCTAGTTGAATACTACATTGTTCTATAATTACAGTTTCGACCTACGATGTGAATGAGGGTTAAAAATTGATGAATGCTAACTGTTAAGTGCTTTGTTAAGTATTGTGATCATAGATATATGTCCCAGCTAGGTTGCGTACACTTGAGTCCTGCAAACACCCCTACCTCTACCTCGGGTGAGACATCATTTGCTTCTCAGGTGTTGTCAAAAGGGCCAGTAGTTAAGGTTTTTTTGGTGCGTTATTGAAGCATTGAACCCTAGGTCTGCCCCTGTGTGTGGCAACAAATAGTTCTGTTGTTGGGACATGGAACTGCGATTGATGGGAACTGAAGAAAATATAAGGCTATGTGCATAGATCCGCTACTTTAGTGTGTAGTATTTTACTTGAATTGCGAAGCTGTGTGCTAATAAAGGAATCAGATCTGAAGAAAAGAGGTAAGATGTTAAAGCCTTGTTCTCTCAGAAAGGTAAGATAAGTGAAAAAAATTGTTTTGAAAGAATAAATCTAGGAATACTTGATAGTTTTTGTCCTAGTCTGAAAACTAGGGCACAACTAGAAGAATGAAGATTTGATTTGAGTAGATCTAATAGAAGTACTAAAAGATATGTTATTCCTATGCATAGAAAGAATGTTTGGACTAACAAATGGNNATATGTTATTCCTATGCATAGAAAGAATGTTTGGACTAACAAATGGATGATGGATCCTAGAAAGAATTTTTTGCAGGTTAGTTACTGTGATTCCAGTGCACATTACAGGAAAGGTTGGGGATCATTTAAAAGAAAGAGAGGATTAAATCTTTGTTATAGTTGTAAAAGACGAGGACATCTTGCTAATAAATTCCCTAGTAGAAGTCCTAGTTGTCTTTGTTGTAAATATATGTACCATGAAGTTTTGGATTTCCCTACAATGATTGCTAAACTTGAAAATATGAACATGAAACAAGAAAACCATGAGAAATGCCAAGAAACTAACGATGTGATAAAATCCCACAAAGAATGAGAGACTGTATTATTCCAGATGAAAGAAACCCTTAATGATCATGGAGACGTCAACTTATTAGAGATCTTAAAAGAGAAGGAGTGTATAGAAACAAGAATAGGAGACTTCGACATAGACTGTGTTCTGGATGAGGAAACATAGGTGAATATCATGACAGAAAGAACTTAGGAAATGTTTGGAAATCCTGCTATGATTCCTTCATTGGGAGGAATATGATTATTTAAAGGGAAGATGATAACCCTATGTGGAAGACTTACCCAGATACCTATGAGTACTCATGGAACTTCTATAGAGGAAGAATTTGAGGTCTTTAAGTTTGTTGAGAACAATGCCCCATTTTCTATTTTGCTAAGAAAGAATTGGATTGAGAAAGATCAGATACGAAGGAAACAGGAAGAGGAAGATCTAGAATAGAAAACTTGAAAGAACTAAGAGATTTAATGGCTAGGAGAATAGTGCACTTATTGGAAGGACAAGAGGACAAGTCAAATCCATTGAGGACTAGATATCTAAATTTCATTGTTGAAAGAACATAGGAAGACTTTAAACACTTGTCGATATAGGAGCGTAGATTACTGCTCCATAAAGAGAAGACATATTACTCTCGAACCCTTTGAAATACCCTCATCAATACGAAGTTACTATGCCAAGGGGAGATAAGAATAAGAATGGAAAGAGGAACTTGGTGACTCAGATTACATTGAAGAAAGGAAAAAATCTCAAGAAGAAGAAAGCAAGGTTAGAAAAATTGTAGGAAGTTCTAGAGAGGACTTCGCAGAAGGAATATTTACAGAACTTGAACTTCACTGGGATATAGGAATAGAAAAGACTGGCACTTCACCATGACAAAGAAATCTGACCGTTGGTGGCATCCCGACCATTATACCGACGCTCCAAAATGGTTAGAAATGTAGTTATGGAAAAAAATATCACCATTGGACCATTCCGACCATGCCATAATGGATGGAATTGCATTGATTGAAGCGTTCCTACCCATTGGAGGAATCTGTTACAATGTTATCTATTTATCCTATTGAGCGTTGCACCAGGAACACTTTTGCAAACAGTGATTATTCGGGCCCACGAAGAAACAGTTTCTTTTGCGATATGCCTATTAAGATGTCACTACCTATTCTGGTACATTGACTATTTGATCAATGACCTGGTATCGAGCATGCATGTCAGCTGACTTCAGCGCAATAGAGAAATTTATTGAAGATATCCTCATAGACCTCATGGATGAGAAGGTCATGTCCACAGGAACCCAATCCTCATCAATGAGAGGAGTTCAAGCATCCCCGTCGATGGATCGTGGATCTTGACCATCCTACGATGTGACAGATAGATGAAATAGGCATCATGATGACTTAGCAAATGCGAAGCTCATCCCATCTATCCTGCCTGACTATATCCCAGCTCTGATTAGTGCAGTTAGTCATGATAGTGTCCTGAGGGAATTTGACTACACCTTGATCACTGCGTACCTCCCGAAGAGGATACACTGAGATGGACAAAATTTAGGATAGATTATGATGTTGAAGATTAGTTACTTGAACTTGGGAGATCGCAAGAACCATGGAATTCTCACACCACATAAATATTTGACCAAGACAAAAGGGAAGAATTCAAAGATAATCCCCTAGCCATGGACCATGGACATTGCAAGGTTGATCATTCTTAATGTAATGAAGATACCCCACTTTGGAAGGCATCGGGAGGTTAATGCGTGCATTAAAATCCTATTGTTGTGATTCCATAGAGGTTATCTTTGGCTGAAAAAATGCATCACCATAGATATGGAACTGATCCATTAGATCATTGGATTAAGTATGCAAGGACCAGACCCACAAGAATTTTATCCAAGGAAAGTTGCATATCACACCATGGTGAAAAAAATTAAAGATACCTATGGCAATATGGAGAAGGGGAAGTGAGGCTACAAGGTAGTCTCCATCTTGAATGGCATAGTGCGCCTAACCTACCAGTTGATCGTTGGTAAAATAGTAAGGAATAACAGACCCATGGAGATCATAGGGTTCGTTGTTGACCTCGCGGGAAAATCCATTGAAGGACTACAGATGAACTAGGCGAGCTACCTCATCAACGAGTTACAACAAGACTATTGCGAAGCTTAGGATCGGGGCTATGAGTTTCATTTCAGTTGGTTGTTGATCCTCATTGCCTTTATTGTTTGGGAGATGCCAGAAGGTGTGAACTTCCCTGAGATTGAGTCGTCTACAGCCTTAGATGTGAACTTCACTACACTTTGGTATTTGAGCGACATGGCTAAGCAATGGAAGTCAAACATGATATTGCACATCTATTACCTGTAGTTAAAGAGGGATATTGAGTCTTTCCCTTGTATGACATCGAACACGCTCCACATTTTTAAACCATTTGTGAAGTTTCATGCAGATAGAAATTTTAGTTATATCACTGTGCATGCAAACAAAAATAAAGAAGTGCTCCAATCTTATTATAATCTCACAGAGGAGGACATGGAAGAAATAACTAAGGAATGGCCTACATAGTTCCTTATACAAGTCGACCAGGAATAATTTTCCGACTCCGACCTCATCGGAATTCTTGTGGTTACTCGTGAAGAGCATGATACACCCAGTAGCAGTGGAAGGAAGAATAAGAAAGAAGTATAGGAGATGAACCATGCATCATAAGAGACTACTTCAGATTCACCTGGAGGAGGAGGAGGTGATGAAGTAGACAATGAAGATGAAAAAGGAGAAGAAGACAAGAAGAAGCAAGGCAAAATAGCACCACCTAGGGATCCTCTTTATGAAGCTAAGACATCCAAGAAAAGAAAGGTTTCCCCCATGAAATCTACATTGCGGAAGAAGTCAAAATCCAATAAAACATAGATGTAAACTGTACTCATGGTGGATGACATAGATATAATAATTTCCACTCTATCAGATACCTTGGAAGATATTTTGCAGTGCAACAAAGCCAAGCACGAAACCATGTATGACAGAATCAAAGTAGAGCTGAAAGGGGCACAACAAGCCCTCTACTCCAGACGTGTAGTATCCATTGTGCCACCGTCATCAGAAGGAACAAAGATGGGATATGAGCCTACCCAGTTATGCAGAATAGAAAATATGACTGAAGCCCTCCTTCATCATGTCTAGGAGGAAAAAGAGTAAGCCAGAGAGACCTGTTAATGGGAGAAATTGACCTTCTGTTAACTGGAATAACAAGTCTGGTCTGGGGTTGTCTAAATAACCCAAGCCATTTGGTGTAACTCATTCTGACGGGTTTAACGGCTCCATTAATCAATATAAGAATCCTAAAAGAAACGAATAAAAGAGACAAATAACTAACTAATTACTAAACACACTATATATATGTACATATGTTCAAATGTAACTATAGTAGTTGTATTTAAGCTGAAGATATACAAGTCTCGTTTATTTATATGATTTATAAGATGCAAGTTTTAATCGAAACTTACAAAAATTGATGTGAAAAATGATTGCTTCTAGGAAACAGATAAAGAAAGCACATAAAAATATTTATTCTTTTTCTTTTATAAATTTAAAGAATCTTACTAAAAAAATTTAATGAAACATGAACATGTGGATAGTCAAAGATGAACTATACATTCATTGTTTCATTCATTAACAACTTAACTAAATAACACACATAATAACATGTCACTAATCAACGAAACTGGTATTTATCTTTCTGTGTTGTATGAGCTCTTGCCTGTACTGTTGTTAAGGGAAACCTATAACAACACAATACTAGCACTTCCAGAATACATTCAAAGAAGTATTTGATATTGGAGTAAATTAATAATAACAGGAAGACAACTAATTAAAAATCATGTGATCTTAAGATAATCAATATTTAAGAACGAAAAAAAACTCAGTTATGGGTATTGATATGATCCATCATTTAACAATAGAAATAAATTCCATAATAGTCAAATGATTGATTGATCACACATAAAAAATGGAATAAGAAATTATGGGCACCATATAACATTTAACAATATGAAAACACCATATGATTGACAAGCTAAAGCTAAAATCAACCGTTATAACATTTTCATAATATAATAATAATGAAAGAATTAAATGGAATAAGTATCACACAGGTCTAAAGCCAAAGATGAATTACTTTTTCATATTCTTTCTCAAAATCACATGACCATATTGTAGTCCTTAAATAATTGTTTTGGATAATAAACTCTCAAAGATTGGAAAAATTAATTAAATAATAATAATTAACCATGTATTGATAAAATAGATAAAAGCTATTTAAATCAATGCATAATCAATTATTGAAAGAATATGAAGATATTATATGAAAATAAAACCATTTTACTTACAGGACAAAAGCCATTAAGCAACTTGGAATTCCATATTCTTCTTTGAAAATATTCTTCCATTCTCCCAAAGCTTCCAACCATCCATTACTCCATTTGAAAAAAAAAAAAAAATTACAATAGATATAATATACAAAAGAGAAATGATTGAAATCCTCCTCTCCAATTCTTGGATCCCCCCTATGGCTCTATTCTTTTGGGCGTCACTATTAATTTCTACCACCTGGAATTTGCCTCTAAAAGAGACTCAAATATCTCTCAAATCATGCATTTGTATGGGAAAATATCTAGACGAAAGGTAAATGAGTCCATTTTGGTTCTGGGTTTTCAACCATTTCTTTTAATTCCTCATGGTTTGGCTGCAATCAGTTCTGCAAAATTGTGTGTCTAATCTTGACTCCTTTCCAAATTTTATCTGTTGTTGCTCATAAAATTATTTGTAGAAATCCAAAACTATTTTTGGATCAATCATCTTGAACCTATTTGGATAATAAAATCAAGCCATGATCAGATCCGTATCAAATAATTGATAATAGAAACCTGTAAAAACAAAAAGAAACCTAAATTAATAACCTAAAAATTAATAACCTAAAAGTTGTGAATGAAACAAAATCTAGAAAAATAAAAAATGATTTTAAACTAACTATAACTTATAAAAAAACATTATTTATATTTTCCTTTCAAATATGATCTTCATTTTAGAAGCTTCAAGTTAATGGAGAAGATAATAAAATCAAACAAATCATAGATAATTATTTTTTATTATTTATTATTATTATGAGATGCAAAATGAAAAAAGAATTTAATTAATTAATATTACCAAATGATTTCATGAAAATGAAAAATCAACCAAGATATTATTTGATGAAGTATTGAACACATTATTCAAAATAGTCAAACTTTCTAATGAGCAAAAGAATGAATAGATAATCATAATTTAAATGAAAGTAAACATTTGATCAAAATTAACGTTTTTGTTTAAATTGAGATCTTTATGCTAGTTTCCAACTTTTGACATATACTCTTGTAATAAATGTCTCATGATATAGTGAATGTCTTAAGTTTGTCTCAAAGCAAGCCAAGGCATGAAACTATTTGAAAAGGTTGATTCATTAGCTCATTTTAATTATCAAGATTCTAATAGTGGCCTTTTAAATTTTGTAAAAATATAAGGGGAGTTCTTGGGGCCCAACAAATGGCGAATTACTGGGTGAAGCAATTATCTTTGATCTGGTAAGATTTTATCAGAGGAAGAAAATAATAAGACTGATAAAATGATTTAAGCTCCCTGAAATAAATTCACTCTCAGACCATATGGTATTAGGATAAGCTCAATGTTATAACGAAACAATAGAATTTTCATTGCAGGGGATTATAATGTGAAATAATGTCTTAATCAAAGAGTCACAATGTTTATAAAAGAACTTTAATACCCTTGACAAAGCCAGTGCTTCCAGTAGGTGTCCATAGCCTTGACAGGGATGTCATTTAACCCACTCAAATGCTTTAATCCCATCCAATAGTTGTATCCACATGATGTATACTTCCATAAAAGATAATTTAAAAACATATACCTGCTACCTCTCGACCCGACATTGCTTCATTGTCAGCAGGCCTATTCAGTACCCTGACGAAGTTGTCTTGGTATCATGTGTGCATTTACCTACTGCCAGCGAGCCTGTTCAGTGACGAGTTTACACACACTTTCCACACATAAGTGCTTTCAACCCTCTTATGCCACTTTTAAAAAAATAATACAATTATAGATTTCTTCGTGATAAAGAGAGTCGGGTGATACTGGAGGTTAATTGCAATACAGGTGAATAGTTGACCATGTAATTTATTTTCTTTCAAAATTGGAAGTTTGATCATGGTTTAGAGATTTTAGATTTCATTTAAGAAATCATTTAGAGAATGGGGAAAAACTTAAAAGTGATTCCTTAAGAACATGGACGGCGTAAAAAGTTTAAAGATCATCATAATTCTCAAAGATTTAAACCATATCTTTGGTGTAATACTCTGGCAAAGAAAATTTGAGGAAAAAATGAAAGTGACAATTGACTTAATTGTCTGAGCTATATCTTAATATAAAGACCTCTTTGAACTTATTTCACTTTGCTTTGAAAACACAAGTCTTAAAATAAATACTTCCTTCGAGAATATCTCTTTGATCAGAAATATATTGATTCAAAAAGAAAGATAAGAAAAAAAAAAAAACTCATTCAAAATAATCAAAGAAAATAAAAACATACAACAAAGAAAATCAAATTTTATTAATGGGATTCAAAATCAGAAGTACACAAAATCAAAATAACAAAAGAAAACTTTTCAGGAAACAATTTTGGTCAAAGATAAACTTGAGCTTTTGGATCCACTATCATCTCACTGTAAAATAAAGGAAGAACTAAATCATATAAAATATCATGTGTGAGCAAGTTCTCTTCTTAAGATAGTGATGCATAAGATGTTACTTTCACCAAGCATTATTATTAAAAATAAAAGAGACTAAAAATAGAAAAATCTGTGCAGTCCTACTCATGGCACCTTGGGTCAGGGTTGAATTGATAGTTTAAATTTACTTCTCTCTTTACTTTCCATTTAAAATTTTCATGATGATACAATGTTTTCAAAAAGAAATATTTAATGAAAAAAAGAGAGAAAAAGATTTAAAGTGGACTTCCCTGACCACATTCATATTATGGTTCTCTTGGTGTGCTTGCTTGTGTTCATAACTACATTATTACAAAAAGAAATATTGAGAAATAAAACTAAATAAAACCTACTCCTAAACCTACTCTAACTACTAAACAAATAAAAAATACTAAGTGAATTCATGCTTCCAATGTAGCCATCAGAGTAACTCCAATCCTGCAATGGAAACAAAATCAAATATTACTTACAAGAATGGTAGTATATCAAAAAATAACAAAAATATATCATACTTACCTTTATCATCATCATTTAAAAACAAAGAAAGCATGACCTTACCATTCCCTTGAACATTCTTTTTGTATGAATCCTCCAGCCATTATGCAATTTGGTCATGATATGGGTCACAATGGCATGGAAGAGTGTAAATAAGTTTGGAAAACTTGTCAATATTACAGGGATCTGACGTAACCATCTGCCAAATATGAAATGCCCCATTCTCCTGACAATTCTCCAAGTGTTCATCAATTTTTTCACACGAAGGATCTAAAAAAATCATGTGATGCTTACTTCCTAGATATTTAGGTAGAAACAAAGCAAGCACAACTTTATCTTTATTATGAAGATTTTTTCAATACGAATCTTCAAGCCATTCTAAGATCATGTTATAAAAATTAGGATGCAAACTATGACTTTGATGAAATGGATATATCAATGGGGAACACCTCATAAGAGGATTCATGACATCATTTAGATTATTCGTTTGAATGCTTGCTTTGATGAGATTGATCGTTTCAAAATTTGAAGCATAAACATTAAAATTTGAACTAATCAAAGAATGCATATGCAATGTAGAATATTCGATCTCCATAAGGATGTGTGCACTGTATTTTTCAAAAATAAATCCTGTAAAATCATCTTGCAACATATCATTTTTCCATTCAAGTTATGAAAGTGAAAGAGCATCAAATCCGACTTGATAAGTGTTATGTTTGGAATTAGTTTCACCAAATTTTGGAATATCAAAAAGATTGGATTGTGGTGGCAAAGAGTAAAATATTGTGGGTAAAGTATCAAATCCACCAGAATCTAAGAAGAGATCAAGATATAAGGAGTAAAAGGAATCAGAAATAAGCACATGAAAAGAATATCTTGAGCTATGATATTTAACAATGGTATTCTCAAGACATTCCTCTTCATTTTCATTAAAACTTTCACTTTGTTTTTTTGATAAACTCTTCAATATATTATGATCATCTAAATTTGTCTCATGTACAATAGATAATTCAAAAATTTCATGGAAAAAATCTAATCTTTCATGTTGATAGGGTACGATTTGTAGATGAGGGTTTAAGGTTACTTCTTCCAATTGCGGATCTACATCTCTAATTAGTTTCATTGGAATGTTAGAATGCTTAAGATCATTTTCATCATGTAAGTCTTCTTCAATAACCAAATTTAAATATTGATTAGAGCAAGATTTAAGAGAATGAGGACATTCACCTTGACCCAACATCGAATCTTCTTCCACAATGGTCGAGGACTGAAAATACAATGATTCAGAGAAAAAACCAATTTGATTGTGAGTACGAACATTTTCAATAGATTCTACCTCCTTTGCTTGTTCAACATTTTCAGATGGATCGCTCTCATCCTGTGAACACAATTCTTCTTGCAATTGAGCGATAGTATTTGTAACTGCTTCATCATTTGTGATTGAATATGACTAGATGCAAGCATCATAGAGGAGATTTAATACAAATGACATGTCATCAAGATTAAATTTACAAAGGACATGATGGATTCTTGTCAAAAATCCTTTTGAAGATGAATCTCCATTGATTAACAAAGTTTGAAATTCTTCACATATTTCATTGTAATCATAGATTTCAAAAGCATCTAAAAATTCATCTACAAATTGAAACAAATCAAAAATTTGATATGCTGGAAAAGATTCAAACCAATGTTTAATTCGACCCCTGAAAGTAAAAACAAATAATCTGCACAAAACCTTTAAATCATAAATATCATGCTTGATGCATTTACACCAAAACTTGTTAATATGGTCTTTTGCACATACATTCCCCTCACCATCAAAGGTGAGCTTGGATAAGAGATAGATTGTCTTGTTGGGAATATTAGGTAATGAGAAGTGGAAAGCATGTTCCAACACAGTGATTTGGGGAGCCAAGAGAAATTAATAAATTCAAAACAAGGACTCCTACAAGGCCATCTTGTCAGTCTCGCTCTCCTTCTAGTGTCATTTGTTAACGGGCGAAATTGACTGTCTGTTAACTGGAAGAGTGAGTCTGGTCCGGGGTTACCATTTGGTGTAACTCATTCTGATGGGTTTAATGGCTCTGTTAGCCAATCTAAGAATCCTAAAAGAAACGAATAAAAGAGAGAAATAACTAACTAATTACTAAACACACTACATATATGTACATATGTTCAAATGTAACTATAGTAGTTGTATTTAAGCAGAAGATATACAAGTTTCAATTATTTACATGATTTACAAGTTGCAAGTTTTAATCAAAACTTACGAAAATTGATGTGAGAAATGATTGCTTCTAGGAAAAAGATAAAGAAAGCACATAAAACTATTTATTGTTTTTCTTTTATAAATTTAAAGAATCTTACCAGAAAACATTATTGAAACATGAACATGTGGATAGTCAAAGTTGAACCATACATTCATTGTTTCATTCATTAAGAACTTAACTAAATAACACACATAAAAACCTGTTGCTAATCAACGAAACTGGTATTTATCTTTCGTGTTGTATGAGCTCCTGCCTATACTTTTGTTAAGGGAAACCTACAACAAAACAATACTAGCACTTCCAGAATACATTCAAAGAAGTATTTGATATTGGAGTAAATTAATAACAACAGGAAGACAACTAATTAAAAATCGTGTGATCATAAGATAATCAATATTTAATAATGACAGAAAACTCAATTCTGGCTATTGATATTATCCATCATTTAACATTAGAAATAAATTCCATAATAGTCAAATGAAAATGGAATAAGAAATTATGGGCAGCATATAACATTTAACAGTATGAAAATACCATATGATTGACAAACTAAAGCTAAAATCAACCGTTATAACATTTTCATAATATAATAATAATGAAATAATTAAATAGATTAAATATCACACAGGTCTAAATCCAAAGATGAATTATTTTCCCATATTCTTTCTCAAAATCACATGCCCATATTGTAGTCCTCGAAGAATTGTTTTGGATAATAAACTCTTAAAGATTAGAAAAATTAATATATAAATAATAATAATTTACCATGTATTGATAAAAAAGACTAAAGCTATTTAAATCAATGCATAATCAATTATTGAAAGAATATGAAGACATTATATGAAAATAAAACCATTTTATTTACAGGAAAAAAGCCATTAAGCAACTTGGAATTCCATATTCTCTTTGAAAATATTTGTCCATTCTCCCAAAGCTTCCAACCATCCATTACTCCATTTGAAAATAAATAAAGAAAAAATTACAATAGATATAATATACAAAAGAGAAATGATTAAAATCTTCCTCTCCAATTCTTGGATCCCCCCCTGTGGCTCTGATCTTTCTCATATATTTATAAAAATGAATGAGCAGTCTAAGCGTCACTGTTAATTTCCGCCACCTGAAATTTGTCTCTAAAAGAGACCCAAATATCTCTCAAATCTTGTATTTGTTTGGGAAACTCTCATCGCGGAAGGTAAATGGGTCCATTTTGGTTCTGGGGTTTCAACCGTTTCTTCTAATTCCTAACGGTTTGGCTATAATCAGTTCTGCAAAATCGTGTGTGTAATCTTGACACCTTTCCAAATTTTATCTGTTGTTGCTCATAAAATTATTTGTAGAAATCCAAAATTATTTTTGGATCAATCATTTTGAATGTATTTGGATAATTAAATCAAGCCATGATCATATCCCTATCAAATATTTCATAATAGAAACTTGTAAAAACAAAAAGAAACCTAAATTAATAACCTAAAAATTGTGAATAAAACAAAATCAAGAAAAATAAAAAATGAATTTAAACTAACTATAACTTATAAACAAACATCATTTATATTTCCCTTTCAAATATGATCTTAATTCTAGAAGGTTCAAGTTAATGGAGAAGAGAATAAAATCAAACAAATCATAGATACATATTTTTTATTTTTTATTATTATTATGAGATGCAAAATGAAAAAAGAATTTAATTAATTAATATGACCAAATGATTTCATGAAAATAAGAAACCAACCAAGATATTATTTGATGAAGTATTGAACACATTATTCAAAATAGTCAAACTTGCTAATCATCAAAAGAATGAACACATGATCATAATTTAAACGAAAGTAAACATTTGATAAAAACTAACTTTTTTGTTTAAATTGAGATTTTTATGCTCGTTTATAACTTTTGACATATACTCTTGTAATAAATGTCTGACACTATAAAGAATGTTTTAAGTTTGTCTCAAAGCAATCCAAGGAAAGAAACTATTTGAAAAGGTTGATTCTTTAGCTCATTTTAATTATCAAGATTCTAATAGTGGGTCTTTAAATTTTGTAAAAATATAAGCGGAGTTGTTGGGGCCCAACAAGGCCCTCATGCAACCATAAGAGGAATCCATAGACAAATGTTGGGTTACACAGAAAGAATAAGAAGACATCCAAGCCAAGTTTGCAAAGGATAGAGCGCAGATTCAAAAGGAGAAAGAGAAGCTACTGGTAGAGAATATTGGAGTGGAAGAAGCAGTCACTAGAGCTTTTTTCTCTGTGACGGGCTTAGAATAGGTGGAAGAAGACCCAGTGGAGGATCAAGTGGTGAATCATGCTTAATCCATTCAACAAATCCAAAAAAAGAGTAAAAGAACTAGAGTTACAAGCAGTTCCAAGCAGTTCCAAGCACCCCATAGGACGTGCGAGACCAGAGAGAAGAAACTTCCTGGAGCATAGTCCAAAGCATAAGGGCATTGTCCTTAGAATGAAAATAGATCAATAGTTGAAGTGAAAAAAATTACGAGCGTCTTGCAGAGGACCCCGAACTAAGGACACTGGAGTCACAACCCCAGGGGAAAAGCAGCAAGAAACATCAGTGAAGGCACAGTTGAAGCCTCTGTCAGTGGTTGAGAGGATGAAAAGGTCCCAAGAACAATGTATGGTTCAACAACAAGTCCATGCCATATATATTAAAGTCATATAAGTGACTCAGCGACTCCATCCCATGCAAGACGAAGGTTGCACACTTCTTGAGGAAATTGAAGGACGAGGTGTAGAACAAGACCAAGTGGTCACCATAGTAGAACAATGCTTGGAAGGACCTATGACTGACAATATTATTCAACATTTTGTCGAGGAGTAGGATCTCGAAAAGAAATAGGTCGAGGTAGCTCGAGATAAGCTCGAGGCCTTTGAGGCAGAGTTACCTAGACCAGAGTGATTCGGGATGAGTCAGAGGTGAGTGTTGGGGGCCTATTATCCCTTGACCAAGTTTTGGAAAACCTTGGTCATTGTTGACAATTTGTGGGACTTCGACAGGCTAGTCGAAGGTGGAGTGCAAAGGGAAGTAGACATCACAGGATCTTAGCCCCGATTTAGGGCATTTTTGGGTTTATGGTTTATGTAACAGGTATGGGGATGTCAACCCTGTGTGTAACTTGGC
The DNA here is from genome assembly GCA_900067695.1 of Picea abies. Lineage (NCBI taxonomy): Eukaryota > Viridiplantae > Streptophyta > Pinopsida > Pinales > Pinaceae > Picea > Picea abies. The sequence continues at coordinate 19,449 of CBVK0100387233.1, read as the reverse complement.
CAGTGTGCTAAGTGCAAATGTTTTTTGGATACTGTGTGTTGAGAACTTCCAGAGCTAAGTGCAAGTGATTGTAATAAGCTTGTGTGAAAACGATAGGAAAGCTTTGGGCTCCGACCTAACTTAGGTAAGAAGGATATGGCGAGGCTCACATAGATCTCTTGTCCTATGCAAAGTGGGTTCTAAAGCTATATGCATGTAAACAATATTGACAGAAGACAATAAAGAAGAAGAAGAGTTGGTGGACGTAGGCCCACACTGAGCCACATATATCATGTTTTATGGTTTCTTTGATCTTTATGGTTGTTATGTGATTGTTGTGATTTATTCTTAGTGTTCTAATTTGTATGTTGAATCCATATGATATAGTAGCTTAGTGCTTAGGGATGTGAATGAATGCCATATGATCTATTTCTATGTCTTAAGTGCTTGGATGTGTTAGATCTAGTTGAATACTATGTTGTTTTGTAATTAGGGTTTTGACCTACGATGTGAATGAGGGTTAAAAGCCGATGAATGTTAATTGCTAAGTGTTAATTTAAGTATTTTCATCACAGATCTATGTCCTAGCTAGGTTGCAGACACTTGAGTCCTACAACCACCCATGCCTCCTGCAACCACCCATGCCTCTACCTCGGATGAGACTTCATCTTCGTTGCAGGTGTTTTTGAAAGGGATGATAGTTAGGGTTTTGTTGGTGCATTGTTGAAGTGTTGAACCCTAGGTCTACCCCTGTGTGTTCCAAGAGTTATAGTGTTTTCTGTAAAGTCAATCCCTATGGATAATTAAAGTTTTTTTAACCACTAGTTGAAGAAGTCGTCGAAGCTTGGTCAAAATACACAACCCTAGAGCCTCTGAGCTAGTATAAATAAGAGAGGATGATGCCTCATTCAGTCACTCACTTAGTCACTCATTTAGTGCGCATAGTTAGGAGGTAGATATAGTTGCAAGCAGGAGATAGAGGCACATGCTCAATGTTAGTTTATCTCTAATGTTTCGATCTTCATCTTCGCATTATGTTGGTAATCTATATTAAGGAAATTTTTGTTGGGTTTTCTCCCCATTGAGGGTTTCCAAGGATAACATGTTGTGTAACTTGTAATTTTGTTTCTCTCAGTGATCCTACTTGTGTTATTATCTATGAAAAACATTAAAAATTAACATGGTATAGAGCTAAACTTAAGAGAGCACCTTTCAGTAACCAAAAACATCACTATTGTTGTACAAGAAATTTAGGGATTTTTATTGGAAAGGAATTTATGCCTAAAAACCATCTAGGGAGGTGCACCCTAGCATAGCGAACTCATTGGCAGCTTGAGCACACCTTTTTAGTGGCCATAGCCTCTGAAAATTCAAACCCTAGTTTTGACTCATATGGAAAACAAGAACAATGTCCATCAAGTCAAGTTTCAATGGGTAAAACTCACCTTAGCCCACTGCATCTCCTCATAAGTTCAAAATCACTTTTTGAGAACTTTCATTTTTTGGTCATTTTCTCAGCTTGAGGTCAGATGCATGGAAGCACTAAGCTTTTTCACAAGTTAGAAGGTGTGGAAAAGTTTCATACCTAGAAGTACAAAATTGAACTCATTCTTGAAAAGAATGACCTAGCAAAATTCATAAAAGAAAATGTACCATAACCCAAAGAAGAAGCAACCAAATAAAAGTACAAGAAGGATATGGTTAGAGCCAAAAGGATCATTGGAGACACCATTAAAGATCACTTGATTCCTCAAGTGTCTTCTAGGAACACTCCAAAAGAGATGGTTGATTCCCTAACCAAAATGTTTGAAGGAAAGAACATCAACCAAAAGAAAAACTTGGGAGCCCAACTCAAGAATACAAATATCCAGAAGCGAGAAACAGTCCATGACTATTTCTCTAGGGTTTCTCAATTCAAGGAACAATTAGAAGCAATTAGAGATAACCTAGATGAAGCTAAACTTATAATGAAAGCTATTAATGGTCTCACAATACCTTGGGATGCATTCATCCAAACTATGTGTGAAAGAAAAGAAAAACTCCACTTTGATAGCTTATGGGAAGAATGTGTTAAAAAATAAGCAAGAGCTGAAAAATGAGAAGACATACTATTAAGGGATGAATATCAATCCTTAGATTCTCATACTAAAGGAGGAAAGAGAAGGTATCATTTCCAAAAGGATACCCATATTCATAAAGAATGTCACTCCCTAAAGAGATTCACACACTTTCATAAAGAATCTCATCGTCCAATGAGATTCTAGACATATCAGGAGGGACAAAGAAGAGGGAAAAAATTGTCCTCTTATCAATGTTATCATTGTGATAAGATGGGACACATTCTTAAGAATTGTCCGACTAGAAGGGAAGAATACAAGAAGAGAAATAAAAAAAGACATCATTCCCATGTAGTTGAAGGTGATGAGCCGGTGATGAGCCACCCACAGAGATGATTATTATTCTCTTAGAGGATACTTGGTTCATAGATAGTGGTGCTTCTAAGCAAAAGACATGTCAAAGAGACTTTCAGAAAGTGGTGGTGCTTCTAGCCTTAGAGAAAAATACTTTCCTAAGAAAGTCTCACTTGGAGATGACTATAAATACCCTATCAAGGTAATGGGAGAATCCACTTACAAACTAGATTCATGAACTCTGATGAGGATACTTGGTTCATAGATAGTGGTGCTTGTAAGAAGAAGACAAGTTAGAGAGACTTTCAGAAAGTGGTGGTGCTTCTAGCCTTAGAGAAAAAGACTTTCCTGAGAAAGTCTCACTTGAAGATGACTATAAATACCCTATCAAGGTAATGGGAGAATGCACTTACAAACTAGATTCAAGAACTCTGATGAAGATGGAGGATGTATTGTATGTAACATTTTTCACAAAGAACTTACTTTCTTTCTTAGATTTAGATAAGAAATGGTTCACTGTTGCATTCATAGATGGTGAAGTTATTATGTGGAGTAAAGGAAAAACCTGAGAAGATGTCATTATTATTCGAAGAAAAGAAGGTGTTATATAAAAGTTAAAAGGTCACTCATGCAGCCTTAACTCACTCCATTGAGAGTCCATGTGAAATTTGACACAAAAGACTAGATCAATCAACTACAAAGCCTTACCATATGTAAGCAAGGTAGTGATATGTTTACCAGAATTCAAGATTGACCATGAAGGTGTATGCAAGGGATTTGCAAGAACATAAAGAATCCTTTCCCAAAGAGAGATAGTAAAGCACGAGGAATCTTGGAGGTCATCCACTCAAATGTATGTGGTCCAATGCCATCAACCTCTCTAAGTGGGTATATATAGTATCTATCATTCATTGATGATTACTCTAGCAAGACTTTCTTTATTTCTTCAAATCAAAAGATGAAGTACTCGGAAAGTTCAAGGAATTCAAATCCTTGGTAGAAAATCTATAAGAAAGAAAATTCAAGATACTTGGGTCAAATAATGAAGGAGAATACACCTCAAAAGAATTTGGAATCTTTTTCAAAGATGTCGGAATTAAGAGGGAGGTCACATCTCCCTATAATCTTCAACAAAATGGTGTAGCATAAAGAAAGAATAAAACAATAATGGAAGCAGTGAATACCATGATTCACGATTAACATCTTCAAATACACTTATGGAATGAAGCAACAAGAACAATAGTTTATGTCCAAAACAGATTATCCCATAGTGCACTTGGATTCAAAACCCCCCAACAAATGTTCTCAAGAAAAAAATTAATAAGTCATCTCAAAAATTAAGAACTTGCTTCCTCCGAAAATTTAAAAAACCTGTATATTCGTTGGTATTGCAATTTTTGAAATTCTCATCCTGCAGTAATAAAAAACAAACAGTTCATAAGATATTTGAAGTTATTTTATATAATTTTAATTTAAATAAAAAAGAATACAATATTGAAAATTAAAGAAAATTTTACCTTCTCCTTGACAGTAATCAAGTTCAATTTCAAATCTTCGTGATTGAAAGTGGATGAATCATAAAACATTGCTTGTTCCTTTGAAACAACCTTATTCCTTTCCACATATGAACAATCCTGCTTGAAGTTATGACACAGGATTGAGAGTAAGTAATATCTTTTATGAAAAATGAAAGACAAATAATTAAGAAGTTATTTGGATTTCGCCATACATATATATATAACTTATTTGTATAAAATTCCTTCAACCTGAAACAATCAAATCTTACCGTAGTGATTTGAATAGAAATCTCTTCTCTCTCATTGGAATTTTCAGAAACAACTCTTTCTGTACCCAAATTGTTCGCAGTAAGCTCGTCCTCTTCTCCGTCAACTCCCATGATTTTTCTTTTGAAATCTTCCATGCTCCACCTCCAATACCACAACGGGATTACTCTCTTTTATCTTACCATGTCAAATAAGGCAACATCAAAGCATTCAGATTAATTGATATAAATCTCAATTTAATAAAATGAATAAAGCATTCAGAAATGAATAAAAGTAAAGGGAAACGGTAATAAAATGATTTAAAATTTTAAAGTTAAGATACATCGATTTTGATCTATCTCATCGTATGATAGAATTTTGTTTAGAATGTTACTATTTTTTTTAGAAATAAAATATTTTTAAATTTTTTAAATTTATTTATTTATTTATTTATTTTAAATTAAATAAATAATATTATGAAATTTATATATTTATAAAATAAAGATAAATAGTTATTTTAGTGTGGGAGTTATGAATTATTGGTAAGCAATTAGTAATATCTTTATTTGGATTGTAAATTCTGTTCATCCAACTAACATAGATCCAAGTTTACAGATATTTACAATTAAGATAAGCTCTAAAAAGATTGCAAATTCTGTTCATCCAACTAACATAGATACAAGTTTACAAAGATTTGCAATTGAGATAAGCTCACAAAGCACTTAGAGGATCAAAAGTTGAAGCACTTAGACGATCAAAAGTTGAAGCAGCAAAGAAACTCTGATACTCCTAATTTTAGAGGAAGGTTGTGCTGCCCTTACTAGAATGAATTGGCTAAAGGTTGTCCAATCTCCCTATCTTATCTTTTGAGTAACAACTGGATGCATACTCTATTCAAGCTTTCTCTTTTCTCATTCTTTCTTTAGATTACACTATTTCGAAAAGTTTCAATATTTTTACAACAATATACTTAACCTGTTACTTGTTGGAATTAAATATACACAAAAATAACACATTTTTCTCAACCATACCAAAACTAAACTTAACGTACTGAAAAATAATTTGTGGGTAATAAGAATTTTACAATGGAAATACATTTCCGAGATAGAATTATTCTAGAACCCATCAGCATATTTAACCTTGTCAATGCTTAAAATGTATTTATGCTCATACATTAAATAATCACAATGGGTACATGGAAAATTATAGTATCCTTTCACGTGCATATAATTAAATTATTTTCATGATTATGGCTTCTTTTGGCATAACCACAAGTCCCCTAATCTCAAAATGAGATAGTTGAAAATTAATATATAGGACATACTTAGAGTTAAACCCTCTCCAATATGTGGTTGTGAAAAAATTGAAATTATGCATATGAATCACTACTAGGAAACTCAACATGCAATCATGAGCTCTAATGCCCACAACCATTGACATAACACTCATCACAAACAATAGTATGATAATTATACACGACACAAATCAGCACTTTAATTGTCATTATCTACACATGGGGAAATAACTCCATGGGATCGTTTTACCACCTAGCCATAGGAACGAGCTCATGTAGGTGCCACCCCTTCCAGGTAATGGATAAACATCGGGAATTTGCTAGTTATGGTTGAGGTTCCTCGCTCAACCCACTTAATTATGTAAACCATTGATTTTTCCTCTTAGCCCACGTTTTGTAAAATATTTATTGCCCAAAACGTCACCCTTCAGCCCATCAATTCTACAAAAAATTAAAATCCCACATTCCATCCTCTCTTCTCCCCTTATCTTTGTTTATCAAGGTGGAAATTAGTGGCCAACCACCTCTTCCACTGACTCGACATGGTTCTCCATGTAGGCAATTTATTTTTTATATCTATAGTTTTTCAAATTCTAAACTTCCAGGGTTGTTTTGAGGCCTTGAAGCATTTTATTTTACCATTCAGGGGCCTTTGCATGGCATGGCCTACCAAGCTTGACAAAAATTGTACTTATCAATTAGATACTTTCAGCAAGTTACAATGCACCCCAAACAAAAATTGTATGCAAAAGTTGTTCCCTAGAGAAGTTGACGTATCAACTAGCCACCTCGAGGCTCACAATCCTTTTGGCATTTAGTATCCTAGAGTTATAGTTATGAGTGTCACTATCACCTCTCTCCTCAAAGATAAGCTACCACTATTCTAGCTAATTTGTATTGTTTTGAGTTTTATAGCATTTTTATATTTCTTTCAGTAATACAATTTGGGTTTCATTTTATTATTATTCTCTCTACAATATTTCTCTATGTATGTTTCCACTCATATTGCTACATTTCATTTTCTTCCCTACACAACCCAAATCAATGGTATAAGAGAAATTTGCACTTTGTTGTTTCTTAGTAAATGTTCTTCATGAGGTGATGAATAAGAGAGTAGGGTCTTGAGATTAATTAATTTGGGGAATATCGCTCTCTCTTGCCCAAGTGGACTTGATCTAAAATTCAACTTCAAACACTAAAAATATGGCAACATAATGTGCAATAGTGAACTGAGAAGTAAGACATCGTTGCACAACAAAGATGTAGATAATTCAAGCGGATGATGAGAATAACAAAAAGTTACCATAAATTCTATTGAGCAAAAGACAGGCGCCCTTTACTATGTTGGGTGAATTGTCCTCAGTAGTTTCAAGGAAGTTGTTGCTTTATTTATAGAGCGCTCTTCTCAGTGAGACTCGCCAAAGGTTTTTACAATATTACTAACTCACATAAAATGATGCACTAATACTAATTATGGAGTCTGTTGCTCAACTATATTAGCAAGGGTTGTTGAAAAAAAACAAACTGAAGCAACTCACATACTAAATATTTATTAGGAAGTGCCTTCCTCAACAAGATTGGCAAGGGCAGTTTACAATAGAATCTACTGACAGTTTTCTAAATGTTCTAATGTTGATTGGAGAAGGAAGGGTTGTTCCCTTCTTAGAGGCCCAATTCCTTCCATTTTATATGCGGAAGAATCTATGCTTCCACCAAGAATTGAGTGAAGGAGCAGTTCTAGTTCACGATAAAGATCCACTTGGACTACATTGGTCTCTCACCCTTTTGTCCCACTAGATGGGAAACATGTTATTGTTGGTGAGTGGTGTGGGTCCTGGAATCTAGAATGGTATCTACTAGCATAGGAGGTTGAAAATATGGGATATTGTCCACCAGATGATGTATAGTGACTTCCTCTTAAAGGAGAAATGCCTCTAATAGCTCAAAATTATTCATATTGAGAACATTTTGGATGTCGGGTTGTGGTGGCAAGTCTAGGTGATAGGAATTATTTCCAATTCTTTCCAGAACTATATATGGACCATAACACAGGGGGTGGAGCTTATGGATTTTTCCCTTGAAGTGATTGTTTTCGGGCAATAACCACACATGATCCCCTCAATGAACGACTAAGGGCATGAGGCATTTATCATGCCTTTGATTTCTGCAATCTTGTGTTTCTTGTAAGGTAGTTTCTACATGGAATGACATTATGTTATGCTGTGAATGAATATATACAATGAGAGTTGCTCCTTTTGTTGGCATGCAAACCCATAAGGTGTGAGAGTGAGGGTAATCTCTAAGGGCGTAAGGTGATGAATTCAAAGAGAAACCTCGAAGGGTGAGAAACTAGTGGAGGATTGTCTTGCCCAATTGTAGTTATGTTGAATGATGTTCATATAAGGGTCCCTCTGTTTATTTTTGGCAAAATAGATTTGAAGAGAGTGGACCGGAGTATAGTTGAAAGCTTCTATCTCCCCGTCAGTCTTGTGGTGAAATGAAGTGAAAAAAATAAGTTGGAAGTTGAGCACAGACCAAAGAGTACGTCAGAAGGTATTGAGGAAGTGGAACTCTCGATAAAAAATGATAATGTTGGGTAAACTAAAATGAAGCCAGATCTGATGGAAAAACAGGTTGGCGATCTACAGAATGGAAGTAGTCTAGGTTGTGGATCCTCATTATCTTCCTCATTCATAGATATTTGTTTTCAACTATGCTTATACCCCATGAAGACTATACACCCTTCCATGATAGAGTTATGTTAGGGTTTTTTTCCCTAGAAGGAAACTGTATTTTATGATGAAATTTTATTATGGATTTTTATTATCAGAAATATTGTATTCTAAGAGAGGGGACTATGAGTGAAATAAAACAAAGATACATTGGGTGTGTTGTAGGTTATATCCCTGGTGGATATAGCCCACGTTGGGTGAACCATGTATATCTGTGTCTCTATTGTATTGTGTATCTTATGTGTTTTATTTCCACATTTGTTTTATTTTATTGGTCCATGATCCTATTTTTCTAACAGGTAGTTTTATGACAAGGGAGAAACAAATCCATCTTAGAAAAAGGATACACTACAACTCAAATAACATCATTATTGTGGAGAGTTGTAGGGATTCCAATTAGAAAGTACATAGAAATGGAATCCCATGGACGAGTAGTGACGAGTAAAAGTTAAGGACCATGTAGGTGATTAGTTCAAGCTTACTTTGTTAACAAAGAGAGTAGGTGGGGATGCATTTTTCCACTTGTTTTGGTAGCATAGGCTAGTAGAAATGGTGTTGGATATTGAGAATGGTCTTGGATGTTCTAAAATGCCCTCTGCATGAAGAGTTGTGTGCTTCATGGATGAGAGTAAGATGATCCTTTATCTGCACCACACAATTGATTTCTTTTGTAGAGCCAACCATCATAGACCATGTAGTCCAAAAAGGTAGTTTTGTTCATGAAACTAGGTTGTTGCAGATCATGATAGAGTTCATGAAAGAATATGTATGTTTCATACATATCTTTCTAGGTGTCATAAGTTGCACAATGCACCTCTAAAATGGGTAAAACCTACATTGGGGGTCGACTTAACAAGTCGACCATCTTGTTGGAGGTATCCTTCTTATATTCAATGACTAGGTGGAATTGTTGAATATATCATGACCATTTTAAATGGACTTTTTTTGACATATTACTATGCTAATTTGTGAATATTAGTAGGTGATGGTATGCATGCAGGATTGTCTCTTTCCCTAGAATGTAATGGTTCCATTGCTTCATTGTCTGCACGCGGGTGAATAGTTCCTTATCATGTGTATTGTAGTTGACTTTGGCCTCTCCAAGCATCTCCAAGTGGTATGTTACTATATGAACTCCTTGTCTAAGTACATCCCCAATGGGTAATTGATAGACATTCATCTCAATCCCAAAGGTTTGATTCATATTCGAAAACCATAGAACAAGGGATGAGCATCATGTTGTCTTTGATCTCATAAAATGTCACTCGACCTTTGTGGTCCAAACATATTTGGCTTCATGGGAAAATTGGTGCAAAGGACGAGTGAGCTTGGAGAAGTGAGAGACAAATTTACTGTAAAAATCAATGCCTCCCATGAAACTCTTTATGTCGTGCAAATTTGAGGGTTCCAACCATTGTAACAAGGCCTCTACCAAAGAGGGATCATGGTGCACTTATTGTTTATCCAATATGAAGACAAAATATTGGATGAAATTATTTCCAAATAAGGACTTATTTTCCTTCACGTGCGACTTATGTTCCTATCGAAGCTCAAGTGATTTGCATTCATGTTGCATATGGTCTCTCTAGGATTTACTAACTATCAAAATATCATCCAAAAACATTACTACAAACTTACCTAGGTGAGGTATAAAGATGTCATTGATTAGCCACATGAATGTTGATGGAGCATCTTTCAACCCAAATGGCATTACTGGGCACTCAAAAATTCCAAAATTGGTCTTGAACGTTGTCTTCTAGGTGTCTTCTTCCTCCATGTGAACTTGACGATACCCTGTTTCCTAATCCATCATGGTGAAAAAACAAGCCCCTTGTATGTGGTCTAGCAAATCCTCACTCCCAGGAAGGGGATAGTGGTTTTTAATAATGGCTTTATTGAGGGCAGAATAGTCAGTTAGTAGATGTTGCACTTTTCTTTCCTCGGAATAATAAACGTCGGGGACCCACATTCGTGGGTGTAGGATTGGTTAGATTATTATTTTTAATGGGGTGAAATAGGAATAAATATACACATTTATTGATACCAACTTCCGTAACAACTAATTTTTGATTAAGTGACGAGGTGGATTTAGGAGAAGAAGATGTGAGAACATAACTGTGCCCTTCAATTTGTGGGTGGTATTGGTGAGATTTGGCATGGTAAACCACGTGTTGCACATGCTGTTAGGGAATTCCAAGTAACAAGTTAGCACAATAGAGAGGGGAGACATCACATGTTACTATATCTTGAAATGGGTCAATGGTTAAGGTGACCACACAACACCGAGAAACTATGAGATGAGGGCCTCCCATTTGTACCTAGACAAGATGGTATGGGGTTGGATGCAGAGTGTTGGGGATTTGGAGGCATTATACTAGGTCTTGGTACATGAGGCTCTTTTGGCTACCATTGTCCATGATGAGGGTGTCCAATTCATTCTTAGTATGGAAATTATGGGTGAACGGGGGAACAACAAAGGTTCCTAGTTCATTAGAGGTCATCAATCGGAGGGATGAGTATGCCTCAGTAGGATTATTGAGGGAGACAACTTCAGGAGGTATGAGGGAATATTTTGGAGTGACTTTTGTAAACAATTTTGTTTTGGTGCCTAGATTCTTAAGTGCATGACTGTTGTGTTCGTTTCATCACTTGGGTGAGAAAAAAAAGGGCACTTGCATGTCTAGTTGGGCCTGCTAGATACGACATAGGTTAGTGCATGAGTTAAACAATCCAAGAACATTAAATAAACAAGTAAAAAAACTAAAAGCGAATATAGAAATAAAACTAGAATGCATAAAAAAAATTGAACCAAAAAAAATCAACCAATGACCAAGATTATGCCACCAATGGATAACTATATTAGTTGTCAAAACACCATAGACAAATGAGGACTTATGAGTCCCCTCTTCCTCCTTGGGAGGGCTCTTGAGTTCCCTAATGGAGAGCTCTTCTTGCAATGGTAGAAAATAAAGAAAATGATGAAGAAATCAATGCCTATTCCCTCAAGAGGTGAGTGGAATGGCCTATTGGAATGTTGCTAGAATGCTCCAAGAAGAAAAGAGGATTATCAAGGGAGGATTGAGGCAACATAATAATACTATGAAAATATTCAATTCTTAGTGCAGCCATGACCTCCATTTATAACATGTCTTCAAGGAAATATTCAATTGGTTGTTAGTGTGAACAAGGGGTTGCACCATTTGGTGCTTTACAACCCCCCCATTCGGATTCAATTCATACATGAGGGTCAAATCGATATGGGAGTTGGTCCATAAGTGGTTGAGGGATCGACAAGAACCATACATGCATCATTCATAGGAGTGCACGGCTTTTCTCGTACACAGTCGTGGATATTGGGCATTGTACGCTCTATGGACTTCTTTGGCCTATGCATTGTACCCGCACTTCCTTTAGTGAGTTAGTGCATGTTAATTCTTTCCCAATTGTATATTTTTTGCCTCTTGTATATGCATTTTGGTTTTGTAGGTGAACTAATAGTTTTTTGGCATTGTTGTATTTTTGTAACCATTTGCGTGCAATGTTGCGGATGAAATTTCAGTGATAGTAGATGCCCCCTGATGTGTGAGGTTAGGAGCCTACGTATAGCCAAAATACATCAATGTTTCTTCTACTGAGAGTACCATTGTAAGGAAGATTCTTGATAGGAACTACAAGAGCTATCCTTTGGAGGGAGAGAGGAAACTGTGGGACCCAAACCTTTGTCTAGGGAGAAAAAGGAAAATTTGTATACAAACGAGGTGGGCATGCCCCATTCTTGTGTCATGTAACTGAAAATGTAAGATAGTAACTGAAGTTGTATTTTGATGTAGATAACTGCAATGCCCTTTGGGGTGGTTTGATAATGACAAATGACAATTATGGTGGTGAAGATACTCTAAAAAGAGGCTAGGACACCTATAAGAAGTGTCGATGACTTGTAGGCATTGATGGCCTACCAAATTTAGAGGTCTTCGGTTGGTATAAAACAACTACAATAGTTTCATAGTAAGATCTATCGTAACATGAGATTTTGTTGAAGTCAAATGTTATGGGGGTCAACGGAATTAGGGAGCAATTATGGTTCTCTCTGTGCCATCTGAGACTCCTCATGGTAAACGTAATGAGAGTCAAGATAATGTCGCCCTTCTGGAAACTATTTTGATGTCGATAGAAAGGGAGATGCAACTCCAAGAATCAAAGGGCTTCATGAAATCCATGAGATAAGATCAAGAACTAATAGGGAACATGAATGAAAGAAAGATGTTGTGAGACTCAAGACTACCCTTGGTTGGGGGTATGTTTGAAAAATGAATGGAAGCAACTGTAAAACTATATCTAGTGTCAGGGGGATGACTAGACATGGGGTTAAATTGTGCTAGAGGCATGAAAAAGTGGACAAACTCACAGATCATGGGTACATGGACTGTGGGATACTTGGGGTTTATGAACAATGTCGAAATGAGTAAAGGATAGTGGATTCCCCAACCAAGGGAGACATGGGTTGTTTTGCTAGAAAAATAAGGTCGTCAAGGGTGATGACAAAAAGATAACTAAATGATGCAAACAAAGGCTTTTTACAATTACCAAATAAATAAAGAATAATTTGGGATGAGTGTATAGATACAAAAATGGGTGCCCCAGTGTGAGATGGCTTGTCTTGTGAGGGAACAAGTTGCGTGGAGGACTAGTGAAGGGTGGGGGGCCCATGGGTGGGTTTCTGTATGAGGTAAATGAATTGAGGGAAATTTGTAGATGGGAAAAATGAGTGTGGATGAAATGGAGGGTTAATGATACTGCAAAGGTGCATTCAAAGTAGAGCCAAGATGAGATAACCTAGGAGTCCATTGGAAAAGATAGAAAAAATATGAGAAGAAATATGTGGCTTATTCTAGGAAATGCGTAAGACTATGAGGGCTCCCATCCCTAGGGGGTTAAAGAAGAATGAGTGTCAAAGTACCAAGGGGAACTATGAATGGAAAAATGCATGTGGGGGGGAGTGCTATCGGGTGATAGTACCAAAATGAAGCAGAGGTGACAGTACTTCAGAGTCAGATGTAGGGAACCTAAAGGTGAATGTTAGAGGGTGAGACTAGAAGAAGCAATTGATATTCAGAGGAAATGATTATATTCCAGTGTCAAGCATATACCTAAAGGGTCTGCACTAGTTTGTGATGACTAAGTGCCTTCTCACATTAAAACATAATACCCAATGTGAAAAATATTTGAAGATAAAGAACATGTAACAACTATTTGATAATTTTGAACATGAGCACGCATACCTAGACGTGATGTGAGAAAAATGCTCCCCTGAGGCCAAGGAAGGATGGTGACCCAAGGAATGTGACTATGTAGATGGTGGGACCCTGATCCTGTGGCTAAAGATTGATCAGGAAACAAAGACTCTGGTATCCTGTAACTTAGTGTGGCCCAGAATTCCACCTCATTTGTAGCTGGTGCTATAGTAAATTGATGAGAGTACTTGGAGGAGTTTTGAATATTACAGGAGATCCATTTGACTGATCTAGGATTTGTGAGAGTCAATTTAGTGATCCCATCCTACTGCAGAGTATATAGTTTCTATTTTTTAGGTAGGTATAGTACGGATGGCCATACTAGGGTAAGTTTAGGGGTGGACCCACTAATGCATGTAACTTGTCAATTTTAGCTTTGATAGCTACAACTTTGGATGGGTGAAGCGGGAGTTGATTTTCATAGAATGGGGTGAAATCTGGCCATATGGCTTACAAATCTCTCTTTCAATGAGGATGTTTTTTCCCTTGAGTTCGACAGGGACATTTTGAAAGATCCCTTTAGGGGAGGATGGTCGACCATCATAAGCTCTTAAAGTGATGGAGGATGGTACTAGCTTAGGGGAGCCAAGTTTCTGCCATATATTTTTGGACATGATGCATGAGGATGGACCTTCATCAATGATACACCGATGAACCATGATGTTATGAATCTTCACTGGTATTTGGAAAGCTACCAAAGTGGGGAGATGAGGTTCCCCACTATCTATATCAAATGTGATACGTCTAGTATCAACTAGGTCGACTTCCCCCAATGTTGAAAGTAAGGATTTTCATTGATTTGGATAGGTTTGGAGGACCTCCAATACAAACATGGTTGCAGGAGATTACACCAAGTCATTGACCAGACTATAATTGTGTGCTTCAATAACCTGAGGGTTGTTGACATTATGTCGTAACAAAATGTGAGGGATACGAATGGGGGGTTCAGAATTAGGGTGCAAAATCATCAAGGGTTGTCCGAATGTAGATGGAGATTCTTTTGAAGTAGTGGGAGTAGATATAGGGGGTGCATTGTACTTACGACCTTGCATTTTCAGAAGAATTTCTTCTTCACTAGTGAGGAGGATATTGTGATCCTCTAGATTGCCAACGTTTTGAGACTATCCCATTTGCAGTGGGGAAGCATGTACTTCCTATTGGGTATTCATCACACCTTGGTGTGAAATAGGGTTTTTCAACACGACCAGTGGTGGCTGAAAATATTGTTGTGGGGGATATTGAGGGTAGGCGACGCTAGAGGATGTGGTACATTTATGGATTCTTTCATCCATTTGAAGTCAGAAATTTAGAGGAAATGGTTAGTTTAATGTCCATGATCACCGCAAAGATCACAAGGGAAGTTCATCTCGAGGTTGTTGTTGTTGTTCCTCCCTTGTTGTTTATTGTTATTGTCCCCTTGGGGGTTCTGGTTACCCTTATTCTAGTTGCCCCCAATAGGTTGGTTTTGTTAGGCGTTATTTCCTCCTAGTCCTGGGTTATTATTTTTTTGTTTTTCTTTCTTTCTTCTTGGAATTATTCGAATGATGGGCCATATTTTCTGTATTCAAATATTTAAAAGTATGAAATTGCAGAATGGGAGAGGGATGAAAAAAATTAACACCATCATGTCGGTGTCTTTGTGGAGGAGAAATCAGTTTTGGAGGAGAAGGAAATGGAAAATACATATTGTTTTCTGGCAACAATCCATAGGCGCATAGGAAGGTGAATTGATTTCACTAGTGCCCAGGTTATATGCTAAGGTATAGGGGGAACTTGAACTTGATTGAGAATCCATGCACATGATTGGTGTAGGTGAGGGTCCACTCATGGATGGAGGGGGAGAAATAGGATATGCTTGTTGGTAAGGGGGAGGAGGGTAATAAGATGGCCCTTGATATATCAACGGATATTGGGGTGTACTGTACATAGGTGGTGGTTGGAAGTATGGGATGTGGTGTGTCATGGTACCAATCAATGTGTCTACTGCATGAGACATCTCAGGTTTGTCTTGGCCAAAAAGTATGGGTCTTGGTGCATCAGGTATTACCTTGTATAAGTAACCCGACTGAGCATAAATGAGGTCGAATTGTTGAGCTTTTCTGATGGTTTCCTCTTCAGATTGGGGGAAGGTGGATGCCACATCTTTGGGAAGTATAGAGACAAGTGATTTTAGAAACCAATCAAGACATTGTTCTTTGGTGGTTTCTTCTTTACATAAACTACATCACCGACACCATTCATAAAGTTGGTAGGAAATATGCATAATTGAGGTTTGTTTGCACTCGGAGAGAAGTTCTAGACTAGTGTCATGATGAAATGGTAGTTGAAAAAAGGCCATGAATTCTTTGGCCAAGGATTAAAAAGTCACGTGGGACCCTAGATTTTCGTCTGCATACCATTTGGATGACGGACCAATGAGTGTTAGTTGAAATAACCTCAAGAATATGGAGTCATCCATGATGTTGTTTGAAGAGCACCATAACATTAGGACTTACAAGTATCCATGTGAAAACAAGAGTGACATTGAGTGTATGATCTAAGAAACGTTGTAGGATCACATCATTCAACCTAGCCAAACTTGTTTCTCTTCACAAGTAGTGATGGTTATGAGCAAGGATGGTTGATGGTGTATGTGTGCAGATTATAGATATCACAACAAAATGACCATCAAAGATAAGTTTCCTATTATTTTCATTGATTAATTATGGTAAACCACTTTTTAAACCCTTGATACCACTTATGGTATTGGGGCTCATTGCCCCATTTGAAGTTGCACCCAATACAACCCTTGGGCCACCATTGTGCACTATAGACCCATTATTTCACCAAGGTGTTCCTTCCACCGTGGAAGTAGAAGTCACCATCACAAGGTAACATGACACATGGCTCTGTTTCACTTCATATAGAATCAATATGAAATTCCAAATTTTTCCAAAATTTCAAAATTTTCAAAATTGTGTAATCTCAAAGTTTCTCCCCTAGCCATCATGGAATCTCTACAATTAGCTTCTAATGGCCAATTTTGACCTTCTTCACGTCAATTCAACCACTAAAATAGAAAGTTTCCATTCCCATGTTGAATTCTCCATGAGTTTTACTTCAGAAATTGGGGGGATTTCCCAATTTCACCCCAATTGTCATGCAAATTCAAAAAAATTGACCAATTATAGGCCCAAAAATGGAACTTTTGACAAACAATTTCTAGACATCCTTGCAAATTTAAATTTTCAAATTTTTCATTTTTGTGCTCGTTATGAGTAGTGTTGAACCTATTGATCTAATTTCACATTTTAACATACCTAGGAACTCATCTAGGCACCATCTTGATTTTGATACCACATTTTAATGTACACAAGACCCCACTTGAGCATCATCACTAGAAACCAAAATTTTGTTCAATAAGTAATTTCCAATTTTTATTTAAATGAAACAAATTAAAAATATAATACCATTTATTAATTAATACACCCTAAACATAATTATTCAGTCCCAACACCATATATTCCATGCATAATTAAAATAATTATACCACAACATAATCAACACAAATAATCATACATTAATCATCATAAACACATAAAAGAACACTTTTCTTTTAACTAAAATCACCATCTAGATACACACCTCAGATGTTCTAGCCATATACTCTTGTTCATTCAATTAGGGAAAATGATACCTAATACAAGATAAGGTACAAGAACATACAATTTTAGGAAAGGCCAATGGTGCCAAATCTAGCAGTAGATCCACCTCACATTGTCTCACTTTACATAGCCTATCGCACCCCATGAAGTGTACCCTTACTCATCCACAATCCTTAAATTGTACCCCTTCCCTTGACAGGACATGAATTATGTGAGCTCCTTGACACTTATAACACAAGGCTCCTCTCAAATAGTTATTACACCCATTTTTACAACACAAATCTATCCCAACAATTCTCTCACCCAAGGAGAATTATTCATTGTCATGACAATTCGCTTATTCAACCAACACCACCGTGGATTTATAGGGTTACAATGCTACAAGGTTACAATAGCTCCTCCAATCACACTCTCAAGGGAAATCTCATGGAATGGAATAGTGGAATGGAGAAAAATTACACTAAATCCCACCTTTAAATATGCATGTTCCCTTTTTTATACTTGGCACTGAAAGAACTACCTTTTTCCTCCACTTGGTAATTTGTTCTCCTCACTTAGGGGATAAAATTATATCATAATATTTAGGAATTAAGGAATATATTATAAGATTACATTGGCTTGGGAAATTAGACCCTTTTCTCAAATCCTAGGCCCCTTTCTCTCTCGTGGAGTCCTAGCCCCCCATCCTCTTTCATCTGATTTGTTATGCAAAAATAATCCATTTTATTAATATATGTGAGTGATACCATTTGCAAAGATAAGATCAATGGCCTTATACCACTCTCGCCCTAAATCAAAAGCATATAAAACATATGTAGATTTAGAACCTAAGAATTGGGTATTCCAAGCCCTAATTGAACTTTTTGAGTTCAAGCACCATGAAAAACACCTAGAAATAATGACATGAGCACTTTATAGGGAATCCATGGCATATGAATTTATTATGGGGACTATTATAATGTCTTGGGAGTCATGTATGGGTCTTAGGTTCTTTTCCATAATCCAAATATGGAAACAATAACTTCCTTACCTAATTATTGCTTCCTAGGACAGAGAGGGATGGATGAGTCCTTGAACAACCACATATGGCCTTTATAAGGTATCATTACCCTTGAACTAGGATAATGGTGATGACCATTAGTGTAATGTCCCCAAGGCCAATCCCTATTGTAAATCATGTGTATGAAGCATAAAGCTTGCATTATGAATTGTAATTATCTTTTGTAGGCTGGTGAGCCAAGTTTATATAATCTAGTGGGCTTATGTGTTATTAGGCTTGAGAGCCTAAGTGTTAAGGCTGGGAGTCTACTTTTGTATATGTAATCATGCAAAACATTAATAAAAATATAAACACCACTACATGCAGATCGACCACGATGAATGAGTGATGGGCGATTAATCTTCCACGGAGTGGGTAAGGGATTGGGGGTTGGCAGGTTGGAAAGAGACGATAACTGTTGAGCCTAGGGGATTAAATCCTTGGGAATAATATATTAATATTATTCCAAAATCCATGTGAAATATATGTTTTTTCCTAAGTTCCTAGAGAGGAACGCATGCTGATGGAGTGCATGAAGCTTCATGGGTGACATGTGTCGACCCAGGCACATGCAGTTAAAAAACTATAGAAGTCAACTGTGTGGGGGGTTTGGTCATTTCAGTCATCCTATGCCTGAGTTCATTGGGATCTAGGGAGTATGAACTCATTTTTCCTCTTCATCTGCATCTACATTGTTTCTTGGTCACACACCCGAAAACACGTGGGAAAACTGATGGGCCGATTCACATCTCCGGGGAAGTCTGTGTATTATGTATTTGTTTGAGCCATGTGGTGTCGTAATTGTGAGTTGTTGTGGCCATGCAGTTCATTCGTGAGCCATTCTATGTCTTCTAAGGAATGTGACACGTAGGTAATCACCTTATCCATGCTATGTTTTAACGTGGGTTGTTGCTGCCTGCAGTGCCATGCCCATCTCCTGTTGTTGTTGTCATCCTTGTGTGGATGAATGTTGAACCATTTCTGTTATCCTTGTGCTGAAACAGAGTTGAAGAAGTAGGTTGTCAGGCTCGTGTGAAACACTCTCTCTAGGTGAGAGAGGTGGTTGTGGTTGAAGAGGCAGGTTGTCAGGCTTGTGAGCAACTCTCTCCAGGTGAGAGAGTGATCCGGATTATTTTCGGCACGAAATGAGAGCGGAGATATAATAAAGAAATGCATAGAGATATTGCAGATATTCAATAATATAACAGGAATGTATCAAAGATGCAACCATAAACAAAAATATACAGTAATACAGGATTTTTATTAATTAGAGAAATGTACAGAGACTGTAAAAAT
>CBVK0100387227.1:0-10947 GCA_900067695.1 Picea abies | reverse complement strand
AGGGATAACACATGGGGAACACCTCCCAAGGTACACAAATCAACAGGTCACATCATCTCAACAAAAAAGGTCCACACAAATCTAGAGAATATCAAAGCCATCAAGAATGGCCAAAACCCCGAACAGTAAAAAAACCTTGTGGATTTTTGAGACTAGTTGGTCTTTACACGAGATTTGTCAAAATATTATCATCTAATGTTTGTCCATGTAACGATCTCACCAAGAAGAATGCCTTTCAATTATCCGAAGAAGCTCAAGAAGCCTTTGAGAAATTGAAGGAATGTCTCGCATTCACACCAATCTTTGCCACTCCTAACTTCTACTAACCTTTTGTCATCAAATGTGATGCCTTTAAAGTTTAAAGTTTATATATTGGTCTAGGTGTTGTGCTTTTTCGGTCTTGGTGTTGTGCTTTCTCAAGATGACAAACTAATGGCCATTGAAATAAAAAAGTTAAATAGTTATCCACTTATAGTAAAGAAATGATTTACATTCTATATGTAGTAACCAACTGGCATCAATTCCATTTGGGAAATAAATTTTTCACTTGCACTAATCATCTTAGTTTGAAATATCTCATTGACACAATGCATAATGATAAAGGAACAACAAAAGTGGGTCAACAAGTTACATGCTTATGATTTTCAAATTACTTAAAAGAACAAAGAGAATGCGGTTGTAGTAGATGGATAAATTATTTTGATGAGATATACCTCCACTTTTCCATGCTATTCTAGTCAACCAACCACCATGGACTGGAAAAAATTCCATGCTATCCTAGTCAACCAACCAACCACCATGGACTGGAAAAAAAATTAATGATTGTTTTAATGATCCTGACACTTCATAGCTCCAAAAGGATATCCTAGCTTCAAAGAAGGGACCCCATCTATCTTTAGGGAAGTACAACAAAATATTATCTTCTTTAAGGACCCCATCTATCTTGGGAAACAATCACCATTCATCTAGAATGGTTTTGAATATGGACATAGCTTGACGTGTAGAATTATTTTTTTAAATTACAAATATGTTTCCTCCAACTTCTTCTATAAGAAAATAAAACAAACCATTCCCTAAATTATAGACAAATGTGATACGTGTTGATGTAATATGATCAAAAGTGTTCCATAACAAGGATGATTTCAACCAAATCCCATATGGGAAGATATATCCATGAATTTTATCACAACGTTGCTATCCTCCAAAGGTAAGGATTCTATCTTCCTCGTAGTTGATCACCTAACTAAGTATGTGCATTTTATTCTTGTCACCTACAAATCACTCAACCTCCGAAATTGCTAATCTCTTCTTCAAGAATGTCTACAAGTCACATGAACTTCCTCACCACATCATCTATGATACAGACCCTAAATTTGTGAACAACTTTTAGCAAGAACTCTTTAAATTAGTTGGCACTACATTTAATATGAGCACAACATCTCACCCCTAGGTTAATGGTCAAATAGAGATCATCAATGAGTGTTTGGGAGGCTACCTACAAACATATACAAGGGACAAACAAACCAAGTGGGAAAAGTGGTTGCATTGGGCTAAGGAACAGTAATAAACAAACTACCATACATCCACTGATTTTTATGGTTGTGAACTCCAACCATACAAAAGGCTAGGTTATTCAAAATATAAAGATCCCGACCACAATAGACACTTGTCAAGAAATGCAGAGTATATGTAGAATTCTCAAGAAAAACTTGGCCATGGAAACAACCAAGATGAAGCAACAAGCAAACCAACACCATTTTGAAAACACTTTGAAGTAAGGAACACAGTTTTTGTGTGTCTCCAACCTTACAAGCAAACAACTTTGTGGCAGCAAGGTAAGAGAAAAAGTGAGCCTATGCACTAGACATTCTCAACAAAGGTAAATTCTGTGATGTTTTACATGTGGCATGTTTGAGGAAGAAATTAGGCAAAGGTGTTGTTCCTAAAATAGAGTTGCTTCCTCTAACTAATGAAGAGAATTTCATACTAGAACCAATGGGCATCCATAAGTTGAAGATGAAAAATATTTGTAATAGAAAAATATCTAAGTAAAAGAACAAATGGAAGGGCCTTCTAGGAAAGGAAGTGACTTAGGATTATGAAGAATTTCTAAAAAAATACCAATAGTCGCAAATGTTGAAAAAACACCCCTTTCTTGGTAACCATAGATTAAAAAAAATGGACCCTTTTTCTTTCCATGTTTTAGGCATAGCAATGTCTTTAGTATAATTAGTTGTAAGAGTACTTTTGTGAATAAAGCGGATTGGAGTTTGAATCTTTTCCTTTACTCAAATAGTGATTTAATCTTAACCAGGACCCACACTTTTTTTGTGACAATAGACTAGAAATGACTCTCAAGGCCAAAAAAGGAGACACATGATCAAATCTGAGCAATTTAATGCTTTTGTCAAATTAGGAGGTATGTTTCAACATTTTTTGAGTTGTTATATTGCATATTTTGACTTCTATTGTGATAGAAGTGTGACTTTCAATATTTTGGAAGCATCTTCAGTTTAGGCTCCTATTTTGGTCTTCCAATTTTTCTGACAAAACTACCTTAGGGAGAGGGCATGTTTTGTATCTAACCACAACATCTTTATTATGCATTAGACTTTATGTACATCAATTATTTTGTATTTAAGCACATATTTTGTAATAATGTTTTAATCCTTGAGTATTACATTTCAATGAGTGTAAAAGGCTATTTTTTCATATGATAAGGGACTAAGTACATTTATTAGTAACTTGTGATCTAAATTAAGGTTTTTCTCTTTGTTTTGTATAAAAAGGGGTTCCTTCTAAGTCCCTTTCCTTTGCATCTCATATCATTTCAACTATCAATAGAACACACCCTTTCCTTTGCATCTCATATCATTTCAACTATCAATAGAACACAATTTTGTTTAGTGAACTCTTCATTACATTCTAAATTGCAAGTTCATCCTTCGGTGTGCAAATACCCACAATACCCTTGTGTTTGGTTCTCACTTTTGTTACTATGAACTTCCATCTATCTTGTCTCTAGTTTATCTTTAGTTTGTATCTATATTTACAACAAGAATGTGTCAATGTATACATGTTCACAACACATCTTCTTCACCCTAGGTGCATCTTCAAACATAACTCTACTTGACGTTAGTTCTTGGCTAATTCTAACTAGGGGCGTGATAAGTATCCATTTTGGCATTGTGATCTTTTGATGTTGAATTTTAATGAAGATTTGTACCTTGGACAAGTGGTTCCTAATTAAACATTTGGAGTGATAAGGTGTGATTGAAACCGAGATTGGGATAAATTGCAGGGTGAGAAAACACTAAGAAAAATCAACATTTGAGACCCCCCTATTTTAAATCAATATGAATGGACACTTGGCTAGCATTTTGAAGCCTCTTGCTCTTTCAATCTGTGATCCTGATTGATCCCCTCCTCCCATTTCATTTCTCTCTAGGTTCTGTTTTTCATCTTCTCCCTTCAAAGGTAAGTACTATAATCATATAGGGTATATATAGAAGAAATGTTCAAACTACTTACCTCACTCAATCTAAGCCTCTTCGCCCCAAGTTAGAATTCTAACTGAAGCATTTTCTATAAATTTTCGAAGGTCTAATTGCTCATCTCAATTACTCATGGCATCATTTGTTGCATGACCTTACATTTCCTATCAACCAGCCAGGAGTATGTCCACATCGATCACATGTGAAGATCAATCATTGTTTCCCTTAGGAGGGGAAGATCTACAAGATTCGTGCCCTTCAAGTGATGGGGTCTGAAAAGCATTTCATTTCTAAATGAATGATTTATTTTGAGATCATAGGGAGGTACTAATGTTTATTTCAAGACTCAAGGGGGATTTTGTGTACATTTTTAAATGGACTAATCAGAAATTCTCAGGCATGTTTCTTAGGGAGATGGTCACCTTTAGGCACAAAACAAATCACTCAAGGGCTTGATTAAACCTCTTAGACTAATCATATCCTTTTTTTTTTGTCTTATTTCTATTATTGGAAGTGTGCAGTGTTATGTGATGATTGTTGATATGGATAAGCTAGTAGTAAAACTACCACATTGTCCTCTAGCCTAGACTACTTAGAGACCATTTCACAAATGTCATAGATTAAGGGTTTCTCATGCATGTACTCTATCAAAATCCCAAGACCACGGTCATATTACCAACTTCTTCACTTCCTCCAATGGTTCTTCAACTTGGATGCTAGGAGGGATTTATCTTCAACCTCGGTGGCAACTACTATAATACCCTTGAAAATTGTTTCGTAGGTCTCTGCATATCCAAGCCATAATCCTGATGAAATTCTTGTGGATGTCCTTAAGGACTATTCGAGGGTCATTGATGGTAATGCTACCTTTAATGTTGAAGAGGGTTATAGAAGGGCCTTGTTCTCCTTTTCCTCTGGACTTTGTTGACTTTGGTATCATAGATGACTAGCCACTATATGTACTTAATTGACTACTTTTCAATTTAGAGATTATTTTATTAAGGTCTTTATTTTTCTTGCCTATTTTATTTTTGTTTTTAATTAGAGCAAGGAATTGCTTTTGGAAAATCCTAATACCATTGTGACTTTCTTGTGCATGTTAGATGCATTGACCTTTTCCACGGATTTTAAACCTATTGAGCTATTTTTGTCTTTTAAAAATAATAAGATAAGATAATTTATTTATTAATTAATGTCCAAGAAATGACCATAAATAGGTCAAAGGGATTACAACGTACATCAAAAACAATACATAGTGGGAGTGGAAATGTGAGTGAAGCTCTTATAAAATCATATATATCCTATGAGGTCAAAAGCCTAGAATCTAAAATTTATCCTCAAAGAAACGCAAAGATACATAGCAAGGAATCCCATAAAGAAAGGAACCCGCTCAAAAACCCGAAAAGTATAATTTCTCTCTTTCTTTCTATGTACAATCTAGAATAAATCGAAATCTTCAAATAGCTATCCTCAAAGAAACGCAAAGATACATAGCAAGGAATCCCATAAAGAAAGGAACCCGCTCAAAAACCCGAAAAGTATAATTTCTCTCTTTCTTTCTATGTACAATCTAGAATAAATCGAAATCTTCAAATAGCAGAGTTGGTTTTCCTTGTCCTTTGCCTATTCCATTTCCACTATAGTTTAAAGGGGATCTAATCAATAGTACTTTTAGCACAAAGTAAAAACAGATAAGTCCAAGTATATAGAAGATTTTCTAACTCGTTTGCATGCTTCATACTTATGTCTTTGGTATTCTTAGCAACACTCAAGCCAAGAAGAACGACTTAATAGATCACAAAAAGATGTGTTACCACTTCATAGTTGGTGGACGGTACCTATATGGATGCAAGGCATGCATGTAAGATCGGGCCTCTATGATACATCATTTATACCAATGTTCAGGAAGTCAGATATAATGCTTTTCGACTAGATATATACTCCTGTAGAGGTATATATGACATCGTCAACATTGAACGTTCGAAGACTTGTAAAGAAACCACCTTGGAAATAGAGATCCAAGTAATTCATCCCCAACATATTATTCTAAACTTATAATTTCTTATTGAGTTGGATACACTATTCATCATCACAATGTGCACAGATCAACATGATTACAACCTATCATATCTTATTGGTCTGAAAAGTCCACCTGTCCATCATATCTTATTGGTCAGAAAAGTCCACCTGTCCATCAAGCAAAATGAATCTTGCATCATTGAATGCAACAACATTTTCCTCACCTCTTACAAGGAAAATGGTGAGGATATGCAACGCACTATTAACATTAAGTCCTACGCTTTTCATTTGTAATCCAGCCCTAGGTAAGATAAAGTCCTGTACGTTTTTTCATTTGTAGTTTAGCCCTAGGTAAGATGTTAGTAATATTTACGTTAGATAACATGATTGATATTTTAAATTGTTTTCCAAGTCTAAAGAGTACCTACGAAGTGTATTAAATATGGTAGGTCTAACTGCTCATGATTTTCTTATATATAAATATACAAGCTACCTTTTGAATAACGTCAAAGTCAAGAAAACATTCCATTTCACAAAAAAATAACACGCTTATTCTCTCTCATTGCCTTCTATTTGTCTGAGTTTTTCTTAATTAGTTCCCTTTCCTTTGAAATACCATAATAGATATTCAAAAACAAAAAATAAAAAGGCATACCTGTCTTCTTGCTATTTAGGAATCAATATTTATGAGTGGTAGATCAAGGCTAAGAATGCAGTACGGAGTAGATAGGATATGGGTGTCATAATTTCGTAAAAAAAAACGATAGGAAAGGAAAGGGTACAGAGATAACTGTATGAAATGAATATTGCAGAAATGTATATAAAATTTCAAAGATAAATGTTAAACCAAAGGTGCTGAGACGTATGCTACGTATGACCGTGGGATAAGGCTTCCAATGTTAAACCAAAGGTGTTGAGACGTATGCTACGTATGACCGTGGGATAAGGCTTCCAACTTTTGAAAAGGATTACAATAAAACTTGGGCACTAACTCTGCGGTGGACGGTACCTATAAGGATAGAATTTGGGCACTAACTCTGCGGTGGACGGTACCTATAAGGATTTCCAGATCTCTGGGCTATAATACGGTATACCTAATCATATGTAAATAGAGACCGGGCAAGGGGAGAAGGCTAGCAGACTTATATAGTCAAAGTCGAGACACTAGACTTACTCACAAACACTAGCAATTCGGATTCAAAAATGTGAATGCTTCTGCATGGGAATAGATGAGATAAGGGAATTTTATTAATGTGAGTAGTCAAAGGGACTAAAAAGTACATCCACTGCCAATACAAAGTGGAAGTGCCGGGGTATCTCCTAGAACAATGCTAAAAGCAGAAAAATAATGATGTCTAAGAGATACTTTACATGTAAAAAGTACATCCACTGCCAATACAAAGTGGAAGTGCCAGGTATCTCCTACAACAATGCTAAAAGCAGAAAAATAATGATGTCAAAGAGATACTTTACATGCAAAGAGGTATACGAATATAATGCAAGATACGTTGATTACATAAAAATCCCTAATCACCTGGCCTAAGTCACACGTGGTTCATGTTTGTGTTTGAATTCAGTGACAACAAAATTCAAAAAAATCATGACGAAAAAAGAATATGATAAAATTTGCCATCACGTTTGGCAAAGAAAATTAAGTGTATGCAATTAAATTCATATTTGTGGTAAATAAATTCAGAATTAAGAGCAGATGAAACGTTTCATTACCCTCAAAACCCTAATACGAACCCGTGACCACTGGTTGGCGGATGCTGACGATCCATTGAACTAAGCTTATACTACAGCTGAAAAGCTTTTGGGTATTGATTAAAACAAAAATGAGGTTGTGAATGGCGTGAAATATGAAATTACGTCAAAGAAAACTTACCGCCTTGGAAGGCTCGAGAATGGATGACAAGCGAATGGGTTCTTCGAGCAATATGTGAGCTCCCTGCATTGTCGCTGTAATATACCTGGCCCTGGAGTTTCTCGCAATGTATATAATAAGAAAGAGTGGTAGAGAAAGTGTTAAGGAAGCCTGTGTAGTTTTGGGGTTTTATAATAATGGAAGCCATTAAGGAATTTACGCCTTTTCTCTCGCCCTTGAGGATTTTGACTTTGCTTGACTAGATCGGCGAGTAGATCTTCAACAAACACAAAACGTGGTGCCCGCGCCAAATACAGCCATGCCGGACCTTGCGTTACTTGCATTAATGGCACCAGTCTAGTGGAATGGAGACTTCTAAATTTTAAAAACAACCACTCCCAAAAGTAGTTATCTTTCTCCGATTTATCGTTCAAAATGACGAAGACTCACGAACAGAGCCCGTTTTATCTGTGGGCTAAGGTGACAGCACGTGAAATAAAGTGAATAAAATTCTTCGATCCGATAATATTCGTCAATCAAGAAGAACTTATCGTTGGCAATTGAGTCTTGAGTACCCTTCTAAATAAAATCAACGGCTGGGATATTTTCCGTTGGGCTGGCTATCATTTTTGACATCGACACCGAGAAGGAAGAGAGCCCATCGTATCAGACCGTAGATTTATTACTTGTGGTTTCTCCGAGGAATATGATTACATTAATGTCTAATTGATGTGATGTCTCTTGTTTGCTGCTACTTTTTTAATGTGAAAATTGGTTAATCAAACTGTTGTAATAATGATTGTTACTAATTTTTTGTTGGCTTTTTAATTCAATTTTGTTATTATGATTTTAGGTCCTATTTAACACAATTTGTGGAAGTTCTTAAAGATGAGAAATAAAAGATTTTAAATTCATATAAATTATTTTAAGATTTCAAATATGATGTATCAAACTATTTATTATTAACATATATGTAGTATGTTTATTTCACAATTAATTAATCATTATATTAATAGGAGGGTTGTTATTTTTTTAAATACTTTTATTAGTAAAAGGATCATGGTATGTTGGGTTTTATATGTTGTTATAGATCAATCCTCAAAATCAATGTGGAATAGCATACAAAAGGAGAGGAGATTTTAAAGTCATAGAAATTAGTCCAAGATGTCAAAAACAATATATATGATTGTTTATTAATCACATACTCACCCACACAACACATCTCAGAGGGGAGGAAGGGGTGGTCAAAAAAGCACATGTATGTATCCTATAACCAATCAATGATTGTATTAATAGGAGGGTCGATCCCTTTGTAGACACCCCCATTAGCATAACGAGTGAATACTTTAAAAAAGTTTACCCTCCATCTCTTGAAGGAGTGAATAGTTGAGGGGCAATAGCTTGAATGGTTGGGAGGCAGGTCTCGCACTCTCCCCACCTAAGTTCAAATTCCCAATGATAAATTTGGCTTGATGTGATAAGGCTAGAAGGGTGGACACCCCCTAAGAGTGGGACCCCCCTCACGGGTATGTCTCCAAACATCTCGTCCCTTGCTAAGTCATGAGTTATTGGTATATCTAGCTTGTAGATTGTTGGATATACTCTTGGGTTATAATGGCAACTAGTTGGTTTGATCCCCGATATGGCCCGAATCAATATAATGAGTTAGCAATTTCCCATGGTTTAAAAAAAAATGAGTGAATACTCTGATAAATAAAACTTTGAAACAATGTATCTTAAGAGAACCCTTCATCACTTTGAAACATCATTAGTCGCACATCTTTTTTGATATAAAATATCTTGAAAATACCTATTTCTATTCATAATTAAAAAGAAACATTTTGAAGATAGACAATAAAACTAAAAATCAAAATATTTTATTGTTAGGCATAAGGGTGAAGTTATGGCGAACCTATTGTATCACCATGTGGCAATTTTCCTACATGCAATCCCAATCATAGATGCCTAGTCATAGAGACTAGCAATTTAGTTAATGCAACACAAACATGTTGATGTAGAAGCATCTTACTGCTTTGAACATTGCTTTGTGCCGCAGAGGTAAATGTCACACAATTTCACGTGCTACATTCAACAAAATTTATCGTCTCCCTTATTAAAAATGATAAAGCATATTATTAATGTCCACTTAAACCAATTTGGATTTGTGAACCTGTGTTAAGTCCCTTTGATGACAAAAGGAAATGAACTTCGCCAAAAATTCAAAAGCCATCCCTCACAGGGGCACAAAGACTCTACATTCATCAAGGTTTGAACTTGGCTTGTTTAAATTATTTACATAGTAATGCCCCATTCCAACCACTAAGTCACACCCCATGAATATATAAATGAAGCATCACATATATAAATAAAAATAAATATATGGTCGATTGGATCTAGTTTGGGTGGTTAAGAGAAGAAGCTTTTATTCTTCTCGCCCAAGTTCAAATCTCGCTTGTAACATGTTTGTCATTCGTGCATCAATTAGGGCTAGCAAGGTACTAGTGATCTCACTCTTTCTTAGGTGCTTGAGAGTGGGACAAGACGTTCCAAAAATTTCAATCAATTGGGTCTAGCGTGGGTGGTTAAGAGAAGAAGTTGTTATCCTCCACACCTATATTCAAATATCGTTTGTGACATGTTTGCCTATTGGAATTGACAAGGTACGAACAATCTCACTCTTATTTTAAGTGCTTGAGGATAAGACGAGATGTTTCCATACATTGAAGGTCTTATTGCCAAGTGATCATAATCTTATTAATAATAATGTGAACCCCATCTACCCTACGAGCTACGCTTGCCACATTCCAGAGCTACAACCTACACGTCATTTTATAAATTTTAGATGCAAAAGGAAATCCAAACTTAATGAATGAGATGTGGGATTACTTCTCAGCATCCCTCTCATATCCAAAAACCTTGCAATTCTCAAAGGGAATAATAACCCATGGAGTTGTCTGATGGCCCTAAAGCCTCCTCCCTTTTTGTTGTTGTTGCCCACTACCTTTACTATTGGCGTCATTATCCTCTATCATCACTAACATGATGTAATGGAATTGGGACCTATGTTTTCCATGTACTTCTCATGGAAACCATAAGGTGATTGTAATGTGGAGAGACACAAGCTCAAAAGTTGGCGCAAACATATATTCATGCCTCTGCTTTTTGTTGGGATAGTTGTGCCATACACCTTGCAATCTTGTAGTGGAGCAAGGAATAAATGTAGAGCTATGGTAGGGAAAAAATGCAAAGTAGTAGCAAGGAATAATTGTTGAGTAGTGGTAGGGATTAAGTGCAGATTACTAGTAGACAATGAATGTTAAGCAACAACAGTTGACCAATTAATTGCTAGTGGTTTTTAGCATGTAGAATTGGAAAACCATAATGGTTTATAGCTTTTGTTATGCCTATTAATTGAGTGTTGGGATTGAATAAAAAACATAGTGTGAGTTTTAATTTATTGTTATGCTCCTAAAATTTCTCCAAAACCGTTATGTTATTTATGAAAACTCTTGTTGAGAGAATGGAGACTTTGTAATGTATTGTAACCATTTAGTTGTTGAATAATACATT
>CBVK0100387214.1:0-10387 GCA_900067695.1 Picea abies | reverse complement strand
GAAGTTGTTGCTCGAGCTCTGAAGATCTCATCTCCAACCATCAGGTCGTATCAACTTCTAGAAGATGGATACTTTATATGTATATCTTTTCGATTTCTAGATGTAGCTCCGTTGTGTATTGTTCGTGGCTACTCTTTATATAGTTATATGACATGGATCTATAGTGTATTTGATTGGTAGCCATGATTCTATTTTATCCCGAGCATGGGTATGCCCACCTCGGTGATACATTTGTTATTTTGCAGATGACACCTCCTGGTTCCTGATCCTTGGGCTCAATCGTTCGGCACATCAGTAAAGATTGGTAATGTATTTCAGCCATTAGATGCTCTTCTGACCTCACACATTAGGGGGAATCTGTTATAACCCTAAATTGCACCATACTTTCTTACCTAGAATCAAGCCATCTAAGATCCCTTCTTTGCCAAAGCACTGCTGAAAAAATCCTCTTTTATAAGGGCCCACGCGTCGTACTCCATTACTGCACGCATGTACATGCTAGCTGACCTAAAATAGCTTGCGTGGACCGACAAAAGCACGAAAAAAGAAAATTTGCCAACGGAACACACAACTTTGGGTGAGTTAACTGAAACTCTCGGCCATGCATGGCTGAGGGTTCATCCAAATACATAGCTTCTTCTAGCCTAAAAAAAAAGGGCTAGGGGTCCCATTTGGAAGAGGAAAAATATAGCAAAGAAACTCTGCCCATTTGCATATTCCCATTGTCCCAACCTTTTAGCCATCCTTGTGCCAGAAGAGAGACAAAGCAAAGAAGTTGGAGGACAGATGAAGAGGAGCCCAGGATCAGGTTCACGGAGCGGTGGCCGATCTCGACTTTTTGTAAGTTGACTCATTCAAAGTAATAAAGAAAATGCTTTTCCCGTCCCAATTCATGAGTTTGTTAAGTACATGTTTGAATCTCTAACCTGTTAGTCTATAGGTAAGATGCATGTGTAGTTGTTACTTGTCTTGTATGCAGGTCAACATTGGAAAGGAGAACTGCGAACAAGTGGTCAAGTGCGACAAGGGATTGACATCAAATGCCTGGAACGAGGTAGGTTGATCTAGCCATGTTTTACTGAAAAGAAATAGGATTTAAGTTTGGGGACAAAGGTAGAAAGTAGATTTTCTCTTGGTCATATCTACATGCAAAGCATAACCCTACTTGCTAGTCCGTAAGGAGATTTCCCTCACAACAAAGGGTATGTTTCTCGGACACACTTTGTGGCAGAGCTTTATGAATGCTTTGACACTGACACCAACCATTTAGGCTATTTGAAAAAGTTGAAACAAAGCATCAAACATGCCCTCTGTATGAAAATCCAGTATGAAAGAGGCAGACATTCCTAAGATTGCCTTTAGAACTCATGAGGGCAACTATGAGTTTTTGTTCATGCCCTTTGGCTTGTGTAATGCTCCCTCTACTTTCCAAAGCCTCATGAATCATGTATTCGGTCCTTTTGTCTTAGTTTTCTTTGATGATATCCTCATCTATAGGAAAACCTGGACATACCATCTTGCTCATGTGGATCGAGCTCTCCATATACTCTCTCAACACCAACTTTTCCTGAAACAATCTAAATGTGCTTTTGGCACCTCACAAGTCGAGTACTTGGGTCATCTTGTTAGAAAGGTTAGTGTCAGGGTGGATCCTAAAAATATTGAAGCTATGAAAGAATGGTCTCACCCAAAGACTCTCAAAAGCTTGTGTGGATTTCTGGGCTTAACAGGTTATTATCGCAAGTTTGTTAAGAATTATGGAAAGATCGCGACACCTCTCACTGCACTCCTTAAAAAGAATTCCCTCACTTGGACTCCAATAGTTGCTCATGATTTTCAAACATTGAATATGACAATGTGCACCACTCTAGTCCTTGCCCTTTCTGATTTCACAAAGACCTTTGTCTTGGAATGTGATGCTTCAGGGAAAGGAATTGGCACTATCCTTATGCAAGAGGGTCGACCTTTGGCCTTTACCAACAAACAACTATCTAAACAAAATTTGGGAAAATCAATCTATGAAAAGGAAATGCTGGCTATTCTGCATGTCATTGATCTTTGGCGCCCTTATCTATTGGGACAACGCTTCCAAATTAAGATAGATCATCAAAGCCTCAAGTATTTTCTGGAACAAAGCATTTCCTCCCCAAAGCAACAAAAATGGGTGACTAAGCTCTTTGGATATAATTATGAGATCATTTACAAGAAAGACAAATACAATGTGGTTGCAGATGCACTTTCCTGAAAATATGAAGATGAAGGGTCCATTTTTTCTCTCTCCTTCATTGTACCAGATTGGCTCCAAGCCGTTCGACAGGAATGGCTACACGATCCCAAAAGTTTGCATCTGATACAACAATTGCAATCCAATTCTCCAGTTTCCCCAGGGTACTCTTGGCTCCATGATGAGCTTCGATACAAAGGCCGTTTGTATTAAAGTAAACAGTCAAAACTTAAATCCTCGGTACTTTCTAAGCTTCATGCTACACCCACAGCTGGGCACTCCGGGTTTACCAAAACCTATGACAGGGTCAAACGTTCTTTTTTCTGGGATGGTATGAAATAGGACATTCATAATTTTGTGGTTGAATGTGATGTGTGTCAACGAAACAAGGGAGAAACAGTCCAATCTCCTGGCACACTACAACTGCTTTCGATTCCACCTGCTATTTGGCGGGATATCTCTATGGATTTTATTGTAGGCTTACCTAAATCAGGCAATAAATCAGTCATCATGGTGGTAGTTGATCATCTTTCCAAGTATGCTCATTTCTGTGCTCTTCAACACCCATTTACAACATCCATTGTGGCTCAACTTTTCATGGATCATGTCTTCAAGCTTCATGGCATGCCACATTCTATTGTTTTTGATCGCGCACCAACTTTCACCAGTATTTTTTGGCAAGAAATGTTCAAGCTACAAGGCACCCAATTGCATCTCAGCACAACTTATCATCCTCAGATTGATGGTCAAACTGAAGTTGTCAACAAGTGTTTGGAAACATATTTGAGGTGTTTTTCCTCGGAAAATCAAAATCAGTAAGCTCAATGGTTACCACTAGTTGAATGATGGTACAACACTTCATACCATACAACTACCTGCATGACACCTTTTGAAGCGATATATGGACAAAATCCACCTTCAATTCTCTCATATTTTCTAGTTGTCTTAAAGGTCCAGGCGATTGACCAAACGCTTATAGTTCGCGAGGCTATTCTCCATACCCTCAAAGAGAATTTGGTCATGGCCTAGAATCGCATGAAGCAACAAGCAGATCAAGGTCGCTCTGAACGTCAATTTGCAGAAGGGGATCAAGTGTTTCTTCGATTGCAACCTTACAAGCAAAATTCCCTCAAGGTTGACCATTGTCAGAAACTGGCGCCCAAATTTTATGGTCCTTATACCATTCTCAAGCATGTGGGATAGGTGGCCTATCAGCTAGTTTTGCCCAGTCATTCTAAGCTACATCTTGTTTTTCATGTTTCCTGCTTAAATAAGGTGATTGGAACTAAGTGCCAAACTCAAACCAACCTTCCCAAGTTGGACGAAGAAGACTCCATTTTGCTACAACCACAAATAGTTTTGGACCAATGTGAGCATCGCCTGCATCAACAAACCATCAAGGAAGTGTTTGTCCAGTGGAAAGATACAACCCCAGCTGATGCCACTTGGGAACCATCTACCATTTTGCAACAATTTCCACATCTCAAGCCTTGAGGACAAGGTTGTTTTTAAGGGGGAGGACATGTTAGGGACCTAACCCCTCACGTAGGTAGAATAATATATTCTTATGTAATAAAGGTCAATATTAATAAGTCCTAGCAATAAGGAAGAATAAGTCGAATGTAAGAAGACCTAATAGAAGCTTTCGCTTCTAGAAGGATCTTCCTCTAGAGGGTTCTTTTGATAGACATATTTAGTATAAATAGGAGTTGAGGGTATAAGAAATTTTTGTCTTGGATATTATTGTAATAGGGCTCTTCTCTATTGGAGGTTTCCACCTTGAAGAGGCAAGTGAACATTACTCTCAGTTATCTAAGTGCTCTTTCTAGTGTCATTCTGGTATCATTTTGGTATTATTGTGGTGTTGTTATGGTTATATTGTTGTTCATTTGCCATTTCTAGCATTTTATTTCTGTTCTACATACTTTTTATATCTGGAATATTACATCATCATCATCATCATCATCTAATTTTAAGGTCATGGCCAAGCCAGGCACCAAATTGGTGTATGGGATCCCCTTGTTTGTGGGAAAAGGGACCCATCCACTGAGTAAAAGCCATTGAATCCTCATTAGGGGTCGATCATAAACACGTTTGTCCTTTGTGTTAAAAGAGTGAGCATATTGTTGTATTTTGGTTTGCGATTAGAAACTATTGATTGACTTAGTCTCAATTGGAATATTACTATGCTTGGGTAAGTCCAACTAATTTTTCTCAAGGGAATCTTGGGGCTCTTTCTTTTCAAAAGAATCCTTCTTCCATTGAGGTCATTTTAAGATCTAGAAAGTGCTAGTGATGAGAAGAGGCTACCCCTCCTTCTCTAAATTACATGGGATACTCTCTACTTTCAACCACTTGATGTCACCAACTTACTCTTTTTACACAAAATGATAATTGAATGTTGTGAGATAAAAGGTGTGAGTCTGATTGAGATAACCTTCAAAACAAATGGTTTCCTTTATATGCATGACTAATTAGATAAAAATTTAATAAAATTTACAATTGTAAATAATTAAGCCTTTTGTCAATCTACCCTATGCCCCTAGATTATTTTAGCATTGATCATCTAAAGGGGCCCCACATAATTATCAAATATCTAAGATTTTATACTAGTCGTGTTGGAGATATTTCACACTCACACCCACTTTTTCCTAAGTTTACTAGTTTAATGTTGAGGATGCTATCCATATATGAGAATATTCTCCTAGATGAAAATATTCCCCACTAAAATAGAGCACTATATCCTCTTCAGTCTTGTCTTAGTCACACTCTAGTTATACTAGTCAGTCTTGACTAAGTTTCACTACAGTTAGAGTAGTGGAGTAAAGTCATGCATGTCAACCTCAGTTTTATCACATGCATGAGGCTAGGAGGGTGCATATCATGTGCATGGATGTGTTTCTCTACACTCCACTCATGTCATTCAATTAACTGATGACTGCATGGCTAGTTAACTAGGTCCAGGTGGTAGTTCACTCTAGTTTATGTCAATGAGTGTCCAAGTCTCTCTAGATCACTACTATGGTGCATTAGTTACTCATGCAACCTATATATATATATATATATATATTGTAAATTATTCACTCTTAGTGTGTGGAAATAGTATGGATTAAGAATCACTGCAAATCATTATTCTTTCTCTGTGTGTGTGTTTCTTTTGTAAGCTTTGTGTGAATTTCTACTAGCTAGATTCTCTATGTAGGTTTCAATGAAACCTCACATGGTATCAGAGCCCATAGGTTGCTAGGAGCAAGGTGCACATGCACTCATTTGTAGGAACAAAATATTGAAGTAGACAGAAATAATGGAATTTCTGTCATCGACACTTCTTACACTGCACAATTATTTCAAGTGGAAGCCAAAGATTCTATTTCTTTTGAATGTAGAGGCTTGTATGAAATAACTATGGCAACAAAAGCAGAGCTTGATTTTGCTGATGAGAAATCTCATTTTCTCAATAGACAATATATGGCTTTCGGATTTATCTACATGTCTGTTTCTCTTGAAATACAATACCATGTTGTATCACTCTTAAATCCAGACAAAGTATGGACCAAATTGGAGGCCATATTCGGGATAAAGGAATATTGTGAAGAATGCATGCAAGAGATTGAAAAGACAATTTCAATAGAAAAGCCACTAGAAGAAAAAGCTTCTGATTTTGAGGAGACTCCCATGCATGCATCTTAGGAGCTACACACAAAGACTCCCATGCATGCATTTCAAGAGCCACATGCAGAGACTCTCATGCATGCATCTCAGGAGCCACATGGAAAGACACCCATACATGCATCTTAGGAGCCACATGCAGAGACTCCAATGCATGCATCTCATGAGTCACATGTAGAGACTCCTATGCATGCATATGAGGAGCCACATGCATAGAGTCCCATGCATGCATTTCATGAGTCACATGAAAAGACTCCCATGCATGCATCTTAGGAGATACAAGCAGAGATTTCCATGCATGCATATAAGGAGACACATCCATAGACTTCTATACATCCTCTTGTTCCATACATTCAAGATGATGTCTTCTTCCAATCAAATCATATTTCAGATATGATTTCTGAATAAAATTCAAAATATCTTGAGCATGCAGATGATGAGCCATATCAAAGACCCAAGCGAGCATAATCCATACTACCGACAACCGATTATCTTGCAAATGATGATGTTGATCCTAGAATCACGAGATCCCAATTTGAGGGAGATCCACATGCGCTCACAACCATAGAACTAGTACTGTGCGTGCATTGCTACATAGCTCTGGCATCTAACCTTTAGGCCAATGCAAAGGCTAAAGGTAATCCATATTGGAAAACTACCATGAATGAAGGGGATTTGGATCTTCTTCCTTCCAATAAGAGAAATAGGATATATACAAACATCTCACTAGTGCATCTACTTTATCAGATCCGTACATACATCTACAACTTCAACAAAATATTCATAAAGCATAAACTTGCAAAATTGTGAGGTCTCCATGGAGTGAAGGACCCAATTTCCTACCAAATATCCTTTTTCTTTTTCAACATTATACTTTGAGGGGGCGGGGTTTCCCATGTTTCCTCTTTTTTTAATGTTCATTCATTATATGCATTGTAAAATGGATAACTAACATGGCTTCTTTCAGGGACCCATTCTTCATTTACACCCTAGTAGTGTTTATGGGGGGTGTTGGAGATATTTCACACTCACTCCCACTTTTTCCTAAGTTTACTAGTCTATTGTTGAGGGCACCATCCATAGATCATAATATTCCACACTAAAATATGGCACTATATCCACTTCAATCTTGTATGAGTCACACTTCAGTTAGACTAGTTGGTCTTGACTCAGTCACACTTTAATTAGACTAGTGGAGTAGAGTCATGCATGACAACCTCGATTTTATCACATGCATGAGGCCAGGAGGGAACATATCACATGCATGAGGCTAGGATGTCATATATCATGCGAATTCATGTGTTTCTCTCCACTCCACTCGTGTCGTTCAATTAAGTGATGACTACATGGCCAATTAACTAGGTCTAGGTGGTAGTTCACTCTAGTTTCTGTCAGTGAGTGTCCATATCTCTCTAGATCACTCCTATGGTGCATTAGTTATTCATGTAGCTTATATATATTGTAAATTATTCACACTTGGAGTGTGGAAATAATGCGGATTAGGAATCAATACAATTCATTATTCTCTCTCTCTCTCTCTCTCTCTCTCTCTCTCTCTCTCTCTTGCAAACTTTGTGTGAATTTCTACTAGCTAGGTTCTCTGTGCAGGTTTCAACAAAACTTCACAAGTCGTAGAAGTGATATTGTGGTTATATATTTTCAATATTTTCTCTCCACCCCCCTCATGTGCCCCAAAACCATGTTACTAGGACTTTATAGCTACATTTGACATGAATAAATAACATTTTCCACAAGAAAATACAATGCTATCATAGAAATAACAATACTCAAAATTTTATTTCCAAGCCTCCAATTCCCCCCAGAACTAATAGGAAATCATAGAATATTGAAGGCTTTATTTTTTTGAGTTTGTTATAAGGCCATGATAGATAATTAGATAAAGAAATGACATGCAATAATAAATGTTAAACATGAACATTAAGGATCTAGTTATCTATCATGGTATCAAAGTCGATATACTAACCCCTTGATCTAATATTCATTGTTCTTGTTATTATATTGGTGTTTTATTAAGCCTATTCATATTTATCATTGAAAATCCACGTATTTAGGTGGTTTTTAGGCACATGGTTTTTGCTGATGGTTTTCTATTTCCGGTTAAGGGGTTTTGGATGTCGCTGGATCCTATATGTATATTGTATTGTAAACAATGTAATATATGAATGAATATAGAAAATGTTGGTTTTCCCGGTTTGGGTTTACAGGGGAAAAATCTCTGTGTAATGTTTGTATTTGTCATTGTATCTTTTATGTTCTTTTCTAAATATCTGTTTGTAGTAGATATTGTACAAGGTTAAAATTTACATTTGGTATTAGAGCTTTATTGGCTTCAGGGGGATGCCTTTGTGGTCAAGGGTTTGGCTCGGGACTATGATAAGCCTTGTTATAGTGGGAGATCCGTGGTATTGTTTTTTAGGTGAAAAGAAATGGCAAACAATTTGAAGATGGAGATCGAGAAGTTTAATGGGAAATTTTTTGAGCTGTGGAAGCTCAAGATGGAAGATTTGTTGGTGGAAAGAGATCAGTGGATCACGGTAGATCCAGGTACTGCACCTATAGGAACTTCTGCAGATGACTGAAAAAAGTTGGATCGAAAGGCAAAGAGCACAATTTGACTATGTCTCTACGATTCAATATTATTGAATGTGTCAGAGGAAGCTACAACCAAGGATTTATGGGAAAAGTTGGGGAAGTTGTATCAGTCTAAGTTCCTGGTAAATAAACTATTCCTGAGAAAGAAGCTGTATAACCTGAGGATGAGAGATGGAGACTCGGTGGCAGAGCATTTGAACGCTTTCAATACTCTGGTAAGTCAGTTAGTATCTGTTGAGATTAAAATTTTAGATGAAGATAAATGTATCAGTTTGATGTGTTCTTTACCAAACTCGTGGGATAGTCTGGTTGTGGCCATAGGTAGTAATACGACTTTTTTGAACTTTGAAGAAGTGGTCTCATCCTTATTGTCGGAGGAGATGAGACATAAGAAT
The DNA here is from genome assembly GCA_900067695.1 of Picea abies. Taxonomy (NCBI): domain Eukaryota; kingdom Viridiplantae; phylum Streptophyta; class Pinopsida; order Pinales; family Pinaceae; genus Picea; species Picea abies. The sequence continues at coordinate 1,486 of CBVK0100387214.1, read as the reverse complement.
ATGGAAGGACTTTGCAAGAGGGCGTTCCCAGTAAAGAAATAGATCTGATTTCTCAAGTGGGAGATCTAAGTCTAAGGGTAGATCTAAATCTCCAGGAAATTTTGTAAGGGTACGCTGGAGATGTGGAAAAGAAGGGCACTACAAGAAGCAGTGTAGATCCAAATTTGAGAAAAGGAAGGGATCTGGAGAATCTTCTTCTACAGAAGAAAAGACCTCAAAGGAACAAGGAGGGGATGTGTACTTGGCCTCTTCAAGCACACATGCATATCATGAGGAATGGTTGGTTGCCTCTGGTGCATCCTTTCATATGACTCCCCACAAGGAGTGGTTCTGTGAATATGAAAGGTATGATGGAGGTAATGTTTTCTTAAGTAATGATTCGACAACCAAAATCATAGGACAAGGAAGAGTCAAGTTGAGGCTGATAGATGTAAGGATTAGAACATTGCCTGGTGTTCTGCACATCCCAGGTTTGGCCAGAAATTTGATTTCTGTAATCAAAATGGACGATGCAGAGGTAAAAGCAATATCTGAAAAGGAAACCTACAGGATGGTTCGAGGAGCAATGGTGTTTTTGAAGGGAGTTTGGTTTGGAACTCTGTATAAGTTGCAAAGAAGCACTATTAGTGATGGGTGTAATAGTTCCATTGTTCCTGATATTGGAGTTGAAGAATAAAGAACTTCTACAGTCTCTGGAGAAAAGGTTGTGATGTGGCATCAAAGACTGGGGCATATCGGAGAAAAGGGTCTTTGACTACTACACAATAAAGGTCTGGTTGAAGGTATGTCTAACTGCTCTCTGGATCTTGATTTCTATGAACATTGTCTATATGGGACGTAGAATTGGGTAAGATTCCCCTTTGGTGCAACAAGGCAAAAAGGAATTTTACAGCTAGTTCACAATGATGTTTTTGGACTTGTGTCGATCCCATCATTGGGAAAATCTGTGTACTATGTCTCATTTATAGATGAATTTTCGAGGAAAACTTGGATATATTTTCTCAGAAAGAAATTTGGAGTCTTTGATAGGTTTAAAGAGTTTAAGGCTCTTGTTGAGAATCAAATAGAGAAAAAAATTAAGGTGTTGAGGACAAATAATGGCAGAGAGTTCTGTGGAAATAATTTGAATAATTGTGTAAGAAGTGCGGTATAACAAGGCATAAGACTACTCCATATACACCTCAGCAGAATGGAGTTGCAAAAAGGATGAACAAGAGGCTGATGGAAAAAGCAAGGTGCATGCTCAGTGGTGCCGGGTTAGGGCAAGAATTCTGGGCAGAGGCAGTGGGTACTGCATGTTACCTGGTCAACAGATCACCCTCATCAACGTTGGATGACAACACTCCACAAGAGGCATGGATTGGTAAGGAACCTTCTCTCACACATCTCAAGGTATTTGGCTGCGATGCATATGTTCATGTTCCAAAGGAAAACAAGAGTAAGCTAGATAAGATGGCTGAAAAGTGTATCTTTATTGGATATAAAG
>CBVK0100387211.1:0-14132 GCA_900067695.1 Picea abies | reverse complement strand
CAGGTCCTTATGAGTTATGCCTATACAACCAAGAACCAAGCGCTAACTCACTCCCTCGTGATCACTAATATGACCACAACCTTCACTTGAAAGGGTATTTTGGGTTTTGCGACTTCGCGATCCTAGATGTGAGTTCTCATGTCTCTTCAATCCTTGAAACCCTGAAAAGGCTAATGAGTCTCTAACTCCTCCCTTTGACTTTTCCTGATGTGTCCTCCAAATATGACCTGGGGCCCAAACACTTCAGTACCTCGGGATTTCTCTTATCGACGTTTTTTGATGCAACAACTCCTTTCATCGACTTTTGAAACCGCGACAACCCCCTGCCACAGATCAATGGCTTTGATCTCCTTGCGATCTGATGGTCCTGGTTTTTATCGGGACTTCGCGAATCAGGAGTTCACGACTCCCGACTCCGAGTCACAACCTCTTCCACTTCCTGAATTTCGAAACATAAAATTCAAGCGTGATATCAACGGTTCTTGTTGATCCGAATCCAAGGACCTCTGTTCCTCCTGAGCTTTTGACACCTAGCAACTCTCAACCTTATCTCCCTTGCTGGTTAACTAGATCCAATGGCCCACAATAGATCGACACTTCCCCTGGAAGTGTTTCCACCGTCCTTTCCATTTTCAACACTCCTTCACCAAACACTCTGGCGTCAACCCTTCTAAACTTTCCCTCTTATGGGTGACCTCAACCTTCATCTCCCTTTGAACACTTCAAAGGTTGTATCCCTTCTGAGATTCAATTCTCCAAGAAATCCTGGACTCTAAGGAATCCTTGCATGCACACCTTGCGGCATTTGCAAATAACCTCTAGTTATTTGACCCTTCAACTCTGTGCACTCCTTGCAACAACAGTCCTTCAATCCTCTCCCTAAATTTATAAATTCTAATACTTTAACCCACCTGCGCACACTTTTTACGGCTTTGTGTTATCCCGCACTTCTACTGGTATGAGAACAACGATATCTCCCTTGAGTTTCCTGAGATAAAACTCAGAACTCCATCAGCGCACACCTTGCGGATGTTCACTGCACTCCTTGCAGGAATTCTCAGGAAGAGAAACAATTGAAACTCATTCTTCCCTTTTCTCAAACTTCATACATTTAACATGAAATCATACACACAACACATCATTGAAACAAATGCATAAACAAAGAATATAAGCAACTGTATACATACCATTCAAAAGATGCAAACAATAAGCACAATAACACCATAAAATTGAGTCAAAGCTTTCATATATTAACTCAAGTGTTCCTGTACATGGGTTCTCCTCTGTGTTCTTATTCTCTACATCTCTACAACTTACTCAACTCATAGAATGATACAAGTGGGGGTGTATTTCTATCCATTTTCCCTCCTACATTACAAGCTATATAATCTGAAATAAAAGCTACAACAACTTTACATAAATTACAATAAATGCCTCTTTATCCGACAGATGAGAGAAACACTCAAGATGTGTTTACAATCTCCAAAACATAAATGTAAATACGTCACCCATCTATTACATTATTGTCTCTTCATTTAAATTTAAAACATTTTCAAAATGTGCGTTGGTGCATATCCAGTTGTATTTGTCTTTGCACTTGCTTTGCTGGCGTGCTTATGATGCTCTTGCATTATACTCCCTTGACTAGAAAATTCATGACAATTCATGAGCTCTTGCACTGTCTGTCCACGTCTTTGGATATTTTCTTCACTTTCCCAACTGGCATCTTCAATCGGATGTCCTTTCCACTTGACTAAATATTCAAAATATGTCTTCCTTCAGGTCTTTCTTTCAACTCTCTGATCAATAATCTTTTTCATCTGTGGGCTTTCAGCTACAGGCATATGTTTAACCCATTGAAATTCTTTTTGATCCTTTTATCTCTCTGTTTCATCAGCTCTATAAGGATACAGATCTGCTATGTTGAATATGGGCGATATTCCTACCCCATTCGGTTATTCAATCTCGTAAGTGTTTGCTTCAAACTTTCTTATCATCTTACACGGCCCAATTTTCTTCATCTTCTGTTTATTGTACGTTCCTCTTGGGAACCTTTCTTTTCTGAGATGCGCTAAAAACAAATCACCTACTTCAAACTGAAGTTATCTTCTGTGTTGAGCTACTCTACGCTTATATTCTTGGTTGGAATTTTGTAATCACTCCTTAATCTTGCTGTGGAGTTCTTGCATTTCTGCTGCAAAATCCTCTGCACTAGCACTTCTGAGCTCTCTCTGCTCTAAGTCTCTCAACTAGAATACTCCTCTCAGCTGCATTCCATACATGATCTGGAATGGGCTTTGTCCTGTGCTCCGGTTTGGTGAAACATTATATGCAAATTCCGCTTGTGGCAGAATCTGATCCCTTTGACTGTGATGTTCAACCACCAAACTCCTCAATAGATCTCCCAAACTTCGATTCACTACCTCAGTCTATCCATCCGTTTGAGGATGATATGCTAATCTAAAAGATAAATTAGTCCCCAGCTTTTTCCGTAACATTCTCCAGAAATGACCAACAAATTTGGTATCCATGTCTGATACAATACTCTTGGGTAAGCCGTGAAGTCTAAACACTTCTTTGAAAAACGGATTTGCAGTGTGAGTTGCATCACTGGTTTTCTGACATGGATTGAAATGTGCCATTTTAGAGAATCTATCGACTACCATAAAGATTTAGTCACATCGCCTTTTCTCCCTTGGTGGTCCTAACACAAAATCCATACTTACCGCATCCCATGGATTCTCTGGTACTGGCAATGGTTGATACAACCCTATATTTTGTCTCTTTCCCTTCGCGTGCTGGAAAATTCTGCACCTATTCATGAATTTCTTGACATCTATCCTCATCTCTGCCTAATAGTATGACCCATTCAATTGTGCGAACGTTTTTTCATGGCTGAAATGTCCAGCCAATCCTCCACTATGTTTTTCCTTCAGAAGATTCTCTCTCATAGAACTCTTCGGAATACATAAATGATTTCCCTTGAATAACAGTACATTCTGAATCAAATATTCGATCCATTGGCTCCTGTCTCTGAGAAATGGATTCTCACATGCTTCATAAGCATCCTTAAAATCTGAATCATCCCTGTACATATCCTTAAGGTTATTGAAACCTAAGGTCTTCACTTTGAACTCCTGTAGAATCAAACATTTCGTGCTCAAAGCATCAACAACTTTGCTAGCAGTTCCAGAAATATGCTTTATAACAAAAGTAAAATTCTGCATGTATTCAACCCATTTTGCATGCTTCTGGTTCAATTTTTTCTGTCGAGTTATGAATTGTAAAGCATGGTTATCTCTATACAAGGAAAACTCTTTTGGAACCAAGTAATGCCTCCATTTTTTTCAATGCTTGTATGACTGCATAAAATTCCTTGTCATACGTTGAATATTTCATCTTGGCTTTTTTTATTCTCACTAAAGTATGCAATCAGCCCGTTGTCTTGGATTAAGACCACTCCAATCACAAATCCACTTACGTCGCATTTCACTTGAAATGTTTTGCTGAAATCTAGCAGAATTAGAACTGCCTGTTCAATTATCTTATCTTTCAGCAATTTGAAACTTTTCTCCGCTTCTTCTGTCCAATGAAAAGATTTATGTCTTTTCTTGACTGTGTCCATCATTGGTGCACATATCCCACTGAAATTTCTAATGAACTTCCTGTAAAAGCTAGCCAATCCATAGAAGCTTCTGACTTCAAAGATATTCTTTGGTGATGGCCAATCCCTGATTGTTTTTACCTTCTCAGGATCCATATTTAATTCGTTTGAAGAGATTACAAAACCCAAATAAATGAGTTTTGTCTTCATGAAAGATGACTTTTTCAAATTGACCAACAATTTCTCTTACTGTAATTTCCTCATCACTAAAGCTAAATGCTCCAGATGTTCTTATTCAGTCTTACTGAAGATCAATATATCATCAAGATACACGATTACAAACTTCCCAATGCAATCTCTCAAGACTTCGTTCATCAATCTCATAAAAGTACTTGGCGTGTTCGTCAAACCAAACGGCATGAAAATCCATTCATGCAGTCCTTCATTCATCTTGAATGTTGTATTCCATTCATCACCTTCCCTCATTCTAATATGATGATATCCGCTTTTCAAATCAATTTTCGAAAAAAACTTTGCTCCACTCAAGAAATCCATCAAGTCATCCATACTCGGTAAAGGAAATCTATACCTGATGGTGATCTTGTTTATGGCTCTTGAGTCTATACACATTCTCCAGCCACCATCCTTCTTTGGACTTAACACTGTAGGTACAATGCATGGGCTCAAACTTTCTCTAACCAATCCTTTGTCCACCAAATCCTGGACTTGTCTTTTGACTTCTTCATTCTCTTGTGGCGTCAATCTGTACGCTGACTTGTTTGGTAGACTTGCTCCAGGTATAAGATCAATATGATGACTTATGCTCCTGATGGGTGGCAACAAACAAGGTAATTTGTCTACTACTATGTCGAAAAATTTCTCTAGCAGTTCCTAAACTTCCTCAGGTAGATCATCTATCTTGGCACTGGTCAAGATGACTCTTGGTTTTCTTATCACCACAAACTGCATGTCTTCTTCTTTCTTGACTTCATCAAGAAGTTCCTTCCCACTCATGAGAAGTATTGTATTGCTGGCTTCCGCCTTTACCTCCTTGTCTTTAATTGGCAGCAACATATGCATCCTACCATTCTTCTCCAAGGTGTATGTGTTCTTTCTCCCATCATGAACAACATTTTTTCATATTTCCACGGTCTCCCCAACAAAATATGACAGACATCCATGGGAATAACATCACACAGGATTTCATCATTATATCCCCCTATCTTAAATTCAACTAGACATTGTTTAGTGACAGTTACCTGATGTCCCTTTTGTAACCACGAGACTTTGTATGGGCTCGGATGTGCAACCATCTCTAATTCCAGCTTCTCCACCATTTCTGTGGATACTAGATTATCTGTGCTTCCACTATCCACTATTTCCTTGCATACCCTGTCCTTGGTCTTGCAAGCAGTTCTTAACAAACTATGTCTTTGGATGGGATTTTCTATTTCCTTCTCTGGTTTCAAGAGAATTTTCTGCATCATTAAGGATCTTCTGCCTTCTGTGTCTTCTGCCTCAACATTTCGTCTCTGCGCTTCTGAAATGTGAGCTTCACCTCCATCTCTTTTCTTATTAGGACATTCATAAGACTTGTGTCCGATCTTTCCATAGAAAAAACATTTTATCTCACCTCCTCTGCCTCTTTCTCTTCCTCTTCCTCTTGCTCGTGGAAAAGTGTTTCTGTTGGCATACTGTCTCCCCTGTGAATTTCCTCCTCTTTCAGGGTGAGTATGAGGTTTCTTTTCTTCTTCCATTGAATTTTGAGTTCTGTCCTGGGCAATTTCTTTGCCTCTGCTCTGACTTCTACCTCGACCTCTTTGACCTTTCTTTCGGGCCAATTTCTCTTCAGCCTTAAGAGCCATTTGATAAGCATCTTCTACATTCCTTATCGTCATCATGCTCATCTCATCTTGAATGTCATATCTCACACCATTCATACATATAGCAACCTTTTCATCATCAATTTCACGATGACCATCTCTAATGTTGAGCCTGTAAAATTCCACAGTGTATTCTTTCACTATCATCCCTTTCTGTCTCAAGTTCTACATTCTTTGAAACATATTAATCTGGTAGTCTCTGGGTATAAACTTGGCTTTCATTTTTGCAACCATTCTATCCCATCTTTTGATTCTTTGCTTGCCTTTGCAACACCTGTCAGCCTGCAGTTCATCCCACCACAACGATGCATGCCCTTTAAGTCTAGTGACAACATGTTTGAATTTCCTATCTTCCTCGACATCCTCATAGTAGAAGTATTTGTCTAGAGCTCTAAACCAATCTAGTAGCTCTTCAACGTCCAAGTTTCCTTCATACATCAGATTGTCCATTTTTTCTCTGTCTCCGATTCTTTCAACAACCCTGAATATACATTCTTCTACAACATCTTCAACTACAACTTCTTCTTTAGTTCCAACCTCATTTTCTCTTTCATCTTCACTGACATCTCCAACATCGACTATCCGTCTCTATTCTATTTCCATAGTATACAATCGAGCATGGAGTTCCCTCATCTCCCTTCCCATAATTGGATCGGTCATTGGTCTTTATCTCCTTCTTGGCGACATTGTTTCAATCTATTCCCTGCAGAAACAAAAAGAAATTGTAAGGATCTGATACCACTTTGATGCAACATCCCCTACCTCGGCAGGTTCTGCATGACCTCCCAGTCTTAGGATCATTCTTTATCTTCCCCTTGAGTCGGATTGACTCTTTGATTTCCCTACAGGAAATCCCCCCCACACACACATGTGTGTATCCACAGGTCCTTATGAGTTACACTTGTACAACCAAGCACCAAGCACCAACTCACTCCCTCATGATCACTGATATGACCATAGCCTTCACCCAAAAGGGTATTTCGGGTTTCACGACTTCACGATCCTAGATGTAAGTCCTCCTATCTCTTCAATCTCCAAAACCTCGAAAAGGCTAAAGGGTATCTGACTCCTCCCTTTGACTTTTCCTGATGTGTCCTCCAAATATGACTTGGGGCCCAAAGACTTCGGTACCTCAAGATTTCGCTTATCGACATTTTTCGATGCAACAACTCCTTTCACCAACTTCCGAAACCATGAAAACCCCTTGTCATAGATCAACGACTCTGAGCTCCCCACGATCTGACAGTCCTATTTTTTATCAGGACTTCGGGAATCGGGAGTTCACGACTCTCGACTACGAGTCACAACCTCTTCCACTTCCTGAATTCCAAAACAAGAAATTCAAGCATGAGATCAACAATTCCTGTTGATCTAAATCCAATGACCTCTATTCCTCCTGAGCTTCTGACACCTAGCAACTCTTAGCCTTATCTCCCTTGCTGGTTAAATAGATCCAACGACCCACAGTAGATCAACACTTCCCCTGGAATTGTTTCCACCGTCCTTTCCATTTTCAACACTCCTTCGCCAAACACTCTGGTGTCAACCCTTCTAAAATTTCCCTCTTACGGGTGACCTCGACCTTCATTTCCCTTTGAACACTTAAAAGGTTCTATCCCTTCTGAGCTTCGATTATCCTAGAAATTCTGGACTCTAAGGAATCCCTGTGTGCACACCTTGCGACATTTGCAAATAACCTCTAGTTATTTGACCCTTCGACTCTGTGCACTCCTTGCAACAACAGTCCTTCAATCCTCTCCCTATATTTATAAAGTCTAAGACTTTAACTCACCTGCGCAAACCTTGCACAACTCTGTGCTATCCTGCACTTCTACTGGTATGAGAACAATGATATCTCCCTTGAGTTTCCTAAGATAAAACTCAGAACTTCGTCAACACACACCTTGTAGACATTCACTGCACTCCTTGCAGGAATTCCCAGGAAGAGAAATGTTGGCACAGGAGCAGACCTAGGGTTCAGCTCCAAGAGCACACCAACAAGCCCTAGATACTGACCCTTTCGGTAGCACCTTTGAAGCAGATGTAGTCTCACCCGAAGCAACTATGAGGGGGTTGCAGGATAGAGATGTCTACAACTAGGGGAATATCAAGTGGTTCTTATTGCAACAATAACATAACATCCATCTATTATTAAACTAGCTATATCTTTCCTTCATAGCTATAGACCTGATTTAACACAACAATGCAAACAATAATACAACAGCAATAGAGATCAAAGCATCAATCACACATCCACAACACAAGGTATACATGGTTCACCCTCTCTCTAGGGATATGTCCACAGAACTGTGCTTATGATTTATTAAGGAAAAGCATACAGTTCTTGTCCGTGCTCTCAATTAGCAGATCTTCTTTCTTCTCTCTCTTTCTCTCCCCTTCCTGCGCACCCAGCTACAAGACTTGATCTTCACACACAACAAAAGATCTTACAATACCAGAAGGCTCTCTCTCTCAACACTTCTCTCCCCCAATATGATAATTTCTCACACAATAATAGAGCTAGATCAACAACAATATCATACCAATACACAATGACCAACCCAACCTAGGTTCTCTTGACCTTTATTTATACATTACAATACCTCATCGATAGCCTTAGGCCAAAACCTAGTTGCCAAAACCCTAAATACAAAAACCTTTGGTGTCTAAAACCCTAGGTCAACTTGACCCTCTTTTTCTAGGCTTCGCCTGCTTGTCTTTCCTTCCTTCTCACGCGGTGTTCCAAAGCATCCAACGGTGGCTTTTCCCACTTTCTAAGTTGTCCTTGATTCCTCTCCCTTGTTGATCTGTCATCCTCGATCTCCTCATTCAACGGCTTGCTTTTCCACACTTCGCTCCATCTTTTCTGTTCTTTTTCTTGCTTTGACCTAGTGACAGTCACTGTGTCTCCCGCGAAGCTCGCTTCGACCGAGTGACAATCACCGTGTCTCTTGCTAAGCTCGGTTTTCCCCTTTTCTTCCTCGTTCTTTGATTCCTTTCATAACCTAGGGCCAACAAGCCCCTAACACTCACCTGTGACTCATCCCGAGGCACTTGAGATTTGATCCTCTTGTTTTTCTTCAAATTTCGACTGCGTAGTGCAACCCTTGCTTTTTGCTTTATGCCTCCTTTCCATCCTTGTGTAGACTATCTTTTCTGTGTCTGGTACCCAGTTTCAACTACACTTGGTACTTGGACCCTTTTCTTATTGATTCTACTGAGAGTTGCGAGGCATCTGGTTGTCATAGTACAACTTTATCTGACTCCCATTCACCAAGCCTTCCTTCCAGTCTCCTTTCAATGTTTTCAATTGCGCAGCTCCACCTTCTGTAACGTAGACAAACCCATATGGTCTGAGCCAATGCGTTCTGAACTTCCCAGGGTGTTTTATAAACTTACTGTCATATAGAAGGACTAAATCACCTTGCCTGAATATCTTCTTCTTGATGTGTCTGTCATGATAGGCCTTTTGTCATTCCTTCTAAATTCGCTGATGGAATCCTGCAATGAATTTTTCTTCTTCTAGTTCGACCAACTTTGATAGCCTTTTATGAATGGTGCCAATATCATCCATGTCTGTAAATGCAACAATTATTAAGCTTGGTACCAAGTACTCCATTGGGACAATGACTTTAAGACCATAAACCAACTTGAAATGAGTCTGTGTTGTTAATGTCTTGCAAGTGGTTCTATAAGCCCAAAGTATTGTTGGTACTCTTAAATCCTAGTCGTCCTTGTTCACACTGCAAATCTTTGTCAATTCTGTCTCCAAGATCTTGTTGAATGCTTCAACCATTCAGTTTTCTTGTGGATGATAAGGTGTGCTCTTCGGATGGTGGATTGCAAATTCTTCAGTTAGGGCTTCAACTGTCTTATTGATGAAGTGTGTCCCTTGATCACTCATAAGGACATTAGGGCATCCAAACCTGGTTATTATGTCATCAAATATAAAACGTGCAACTGTAGTTGCACTACATTCCTTGACTGCTCTTGCTTTGGCCTATTTGGCCAGGTATTCTATCGAAGTGATAATATACCTTGCTCCTGTGTTCTTTCCTGGTGGGTTTATAGGTCACACGAAGTCAATGGCCCATTTTTCAAATTCTTGTAGGGTCATCTGTGGTGCTAATGGCATCTCATATCTTTGGGATGGTTTTCCAACTTGCTGGCATGCATCACATGCTCTGGCATATTTTTTAGCATCTTTGTGTAATGTAGGCCACCAAAGGCCAACTCGCAGAACCTTCTACGCAGTTGCTTTTACTGCATAATGTCCTCCTGCAATGCCTTCATGAGCTTCTTCAAGGATCATAGGGCATTCTTCCTCCATCACACATCTTCTTAGGATCTCATTAGGTCCCATTTTATATAGCTAACTAGTTATTAGCGAAAAATCTACGGCGCGCACCACTGGTTGTTTCTTCTGCGAAATTGTGTATTCTGCTGGAGCTATTCCTATTGACAGGAAATGGACTATGTCTGTGAAGTGGTCATCAATATTTCTAATGGTGAGAAGCTGTGCATTTGGTAGTGTGTCCTCCAGACTGGTAGGTTCTTCGCCATGCTCCAACCTCGATAGGTGGTCTGGGCCATTATTCATTCTTCCTGACTTAACTATGATCTCAAAATCATATTCTTGAAATAGGAGAAGCCATATGCATATTCTTCCCCCCAACACTGGCTTGTTGACTAGCTATTTCAGCTCAGAGTGATCAGTAAACATTTCAAAGTGTCCTCCCAACAAGTAGTGGCAGAATTTCTGCAATGCATACACCATGGCTAGTCCCTCTCTCTCTGTAGTAGTGTAATTGATTTTAGCTGTGCAGAGCTTCCTGCTGGAATATGATAATGGATGATCAATGTCCCCTTCTCCAGGTTGTGCAAGTACTGCTCCTAATGCAATAGAAGATGCATCAACATGCACATGAAATTCCTTGCCCCAATTGGGAAAGACTAGAATAGGCGCAGTGACCATATTTTGTTTTAGTGTGTCGAAGCTTTGTTGGCATTCATCTGTCTAACCAAACCGACAGTCTTTCTTTAATAACCTCTCCATTGGCGCAGTAATCTGAGCATATCCTTTGATAAATTTCCTGTAATAGCCAGTATGTCCCAGCGCAGTGCGCAGTTGTTTGACTGATGTAGGTGGTGGTAAATCAACTATAATTGCAATTTTGGATGGAACCACCAACAATCCTTTTTTGCATACAATATGAACTAATAATACTCCAAATGGTGAGAAGAAGATGCACTTCTTCAAATTCAAAGCAATTCGAAACTGCCTGCATTTATCTAGCATTAGCCTTAGACATTCGATATGATTTTTCAACAAACTAAAAACAACCCAGTCATCAAAGTATGCTTCTAAAAACTTATGCAAAAATTCTTTGAATGCTTCAAGCACCACCCTGGAAAAGATGGCTGGGGCATTCTTCAGTCCAAATGGAATTACTGTGTATTGGTGCGATCCCCGCTCTGTGGAAAACATAGTCTTATGATGGTCCTCCTTGGCAATGCAGATCCTATGGTATCCTGAAAACCCATCTGTAAAAGAGTATACTTCTTGGCCTCCCACGTTATCCAACACTTCGTATGTGAAAGGTGTAGGGAAGGGGTCATTTAGACAAGCATCATTTATCTTCCTGAGATATATGCAAATCCTGATATCAGCTGTCTTCTTATCTTGCACTACCATGGGGCTAATACACTCCGACTCTTCAACAGGTTCAATAATCCCTACTTCCAGCATTCCGTCGAGCTCAATCTTCACTTTTTCCTTATATTTCGAGTTCAATCTGTAGGGTCTTTGCTTGACTGGATTTGTGTCTGGTTTCAAAGGGATTCTCATTTCTCCCATAGGTCCTTTGATTCCCTTCATATCAGTGAACTTGGTCGGGAACAATTCTTGATACTCATGCAATAATTATGTGATTTTGTCAATGATAGTAGTGTCCCAGTAATCTCCGACATTGGCAAGCTTCAATGTCTCCTCTATCCCACTATTGACTTTCTTTGTCTTGATTTCCTGTCCAATGAATGGCAGTTCCACTCCTGGACCTTCCACATTTCTCTGACCTTCTGTTTCTGCGATATTCACCTTCCTTGGATCATCGTCTTTGTCGGCATTGATGTTGTAGCACGTTTGCAGTTTCTGGAGGGGCGCAGTCCATTCATCCACTACTTGCTCCAAGGGGAGGCCAAATGCCTCCTCAAAAACTTTCTGTCTCACCATCTGTAGTGCTTGATCTACATAAGGAAATTCACTGTCAAACAGAAAGGTGGTTATAAAATTCTAGATCATACCTTCCCATTCTGAAGTGATAAGGCACAACTATGCTTGAAGGTACCAGTTAATCGGGGTGGTATCCAACATATTGACGAATCTGTGTACCCATTGTTCTCTAGGAATGTCACTCCAAGCCTCTTCGCAGCTTCGTACATGGTCCTTTGGGCAGCTTCGACCTGTGTACCGTGCTTCACAGCTTCCTTCTTGTGTTGAGAACCGCACTATCATCAGAGTTTGGCATTGTGTCCAGTCTATAATGTTGCTTTTATGTGTCCCCCACCATCTCGCTGGTGTGGATTTCATGGCCTCATCCATTGCCAATAGCCTCTGTTGTGTTGGTACACTTGTCTCAAATTTTGACAAGAATTTTTCTAAGGGGTTCAGTCCATCAAATGTGGGTAGATTACTCACTATTGTGCCAATCCAACGAACTTCTTTGGTTAGCTTAGCACATCTTCTTGTAGATACTTCGTACATTTGGTTCTACCAGTTTTCCAACGCTTCTTCTAAATCAGATGAACATGTGTTGTCACTTCGCCAGCTCAAATTTCCGTCAGCTGTAGGGTTGATATAATCTTGCTATCTGGCCATTAATTTGTAGATATTTTCCAATTCAAATGCGTGGTCTTCTTCTCTGATAGGTTTTGTGTATCATGGACCTTCATCTATATCTAAAGGTGCAATGACACCAAGGCCATCTTTCTCAAATTTCATGTGTATTTTCTTTAAATCAACAATAGTGGAATTGTCGAAGGCCTAATCAATTCCTAACAACGCAGGGTAAGGGTAGTTATCATCAACAATTTCAATTACCTAAAAATATGCAAAGGTTATTACCCCATCGATGTCCACTGGGACATGCTCTAATCATCCAAATGGGCTAACATCTTGCTGATTAGCCATGAGAAGCCTGATAGGGGAATATATCAGCTTGGGTTTTTCCATCAATGCCCAAGTCTGCTTCATCATGACATTGACTTCTGACCCTAGGTTGAGGACCACATAGTCTATCTCATACTCTCCTATCTGAGCATTCAAGTGTAGTTCTTTATTTGTCCTTCTCCTTCTTCCAATTTGGTGCACTGCTATATTCAGTAAGGGGTCTATTTTTCCTAGTTCATACTGCTTGATTAAATCTTTTAATTCTTGTACAACGCCTTTATCTTGAATCAACTTAACACAAGTGTGCAAGAATTCCATGAGTTTTCTTACCTCTTTCCCTTCTGTTGGTGATGCAGATGGATCAAACTCCTAAGGCATACCATATTCTTTGATTTATGGTTGTCTCTTTGATGAATATCCTTGATCTCCTTTGAACTCTTTCCTTGCCTCCTCGAATATCTACCTTTCTTTATTAGCATCGAACGTTGGGGTATTTTCTGTAGCTTTCCTGACTCCATGGTCATTTTCAGTCCTTCCTTGGGTTGCTCTGTCTTCTCCTATAGCAACGCCTCCTCCAGTAATAATAAAAAATCTAGGGTATGCTCCACAAGGTTTAGCATATATCAGTTGTACTTGTGGGTTCTGCTGGGGTCCTCATTTTCCCTGAAGTTTAGCCAGCAACACAGGGCATTCTTCTATGACATGATCGAAGGAGTTACAGTAGCTACAGGTTGTGCAGGGATTCTGACAATCCTTTGCTAGATGGCCTGGTTGCGCGTAGTTATAACAGATTATTTGTCCTCGACCTCAACCCATACCTCCTCCTCGTCCAATTCCTCTGTAGCCACCGCGAGGAGTGAAATTTCCTCTCCCCGAGAAGTTTTACTGTGAAGTGTTTCCCTCTTGTTGTACTTCGCCTTGAATCTTGTATATGTCTCTCGACCTTTCATGCATGAGATCATAAGCTCTACAATCCCAATCATCATGCCCCACTGATTTACATAATGTATAATACAAGTTTGTGAGTGTTTGGACATACTTCTTCATGTAATAGCACTCACCTGGGCGATGCCTATCTCTGGATACCTTGCACCATGGTAGGTTAACTTTCTTTAAGGGGTTCAGTGCTCTTGATGCCAAGTACTCATGAAATAAAGGGAAGTGTTCCTTATCATGGCCTTTAGATCTGCATCTTACACACCAGATATCTTCCCTTTTGTCTTTTCCCTTATATTTCTTCATATCCTTGACCTGTAACGACAAACTAGTTAACTGGCTCATGATCTGGCTAATGCCTGAGCTAGATTCTCCCATCGATGTTGATTCAAGCTTCATGGCGATCTCCAAATCTTCTTCCTGAGACACAATATTCTGTTGTATCAAAGGGATTCTTATGTTTGGTAACAACGCAACAATGAACCACTCTTTGTTTTGTTCGTCAGGGATTTGGAAAGTTAATCGGCCTGTCAAGGTCTTG
>CBVK0100387207.1:0-24361 GCA_900067695.1 Picea abies | reverse complement strand
TGATGACCTTCCACGTCTTATATGTAAATATGGATATACAACCTTCACTTTCCAACTGCCCTGTTGAAATCAAATTTTTGCTTAAATCTAGAACATGTTTTACCTCTTTCAACAACCATTGGTTTCCATTTCATTGTTTTATTTTTACCTTTCCCATTCCAACAATTTTGCATGGTTTATCATCACCCAAATGAACCTTTTCATTCTTCTTTTCTTTTTCGACTCTGAGAAATCTGACTCTCTTTTGTTTTCCATAAACACAATGCTCACAGAAGTCCAAATCAATTTGTTGAAGATCTGGTAGCAAATTTCTTTTTTGAAGTATCTGCATACCCTTCTCACTCATGTGTCCCAGCCTATGATGCCACAGTGGTGTATCCACTCCTGTAGAAGCTAAAGATATAGAAGAGTCAGTATTACCAGTACCTAAATACAATGTACCTACCTTCTCTCCTTTTGCTATCACCAATGATCCTTTGATGACCTTCCACGTCTTATCTGTAAATATGGATATACAACCTTCACTTGCCAACTACCCTGTTGAAATTAGATTTTTCCTTAAATCTGGAATATGTCTTACCTCTTTCAACAACCATTGGTTTCCATTGCGTTGCTTTATTTTTACCTTTCCCGTTCCAACAATTTTGCATGGTGCATCATCACCCAAGAACATAATCTAGAAAATGTTTCCTATGGGGTGTGGCATGAAATGAAGCCCCTGAATCTACTACCCAAGACTCAAAAATATTATCTACAGAAAGAATCAAAGCATCTTGTAACAGATCACCTATTACATTTACTTCCTGATTTCTCTCCTGCTGTCCATCTCTTTGTTTCTTTGGAGCTCTGCAGTCTTTCTTCAGATGTCATTTCTTCCCACAATTCCAGCACTCTATCTTTCCAAGTCTAGATTTGGATCTGCCCTTCCTAGAATTCCCATGGTTCCCTGAGACCTTTCCTCTATCCTTTTGTCTTCCCCTGTTCTCCATGTTTAATGCATTACCTGATGTCTCACCTGTGCTTTTATGTTGCATTTCCTCACTAAGGATAACACCAACAACATCATCAAATTTTAAAGTATTTGAACCAGAGACAAAGTTACTTACAGCCATGACCAAGCCATTCCAGCTTTCTGGCAATGAGCACAAGATTAGAAGAGCCCTAACCTCATCATCAAAGTCCACTTTTACAGAACTTAGTTGATTAGTAACCGTATTAAATTCATTTAAATGATCTGCAACAGACCCACCTTCCAACATCTTCATATTAAATAATCTCTTCATTAGAAATACCTTATTGGACACCGAGGGTTTTTCATACAATTTGACCAACGCATCCATCAAACCCTTCGTTGTCTTTTCTTTTGAGATATTGAAAGCCACCGATGCTACCAGGCTCAGCCGTATCGTTCCTAGAGCCTTTCTATCAAGAATCTCCCATTCTTCGTCCTTCATGGCCACCGGCTTCTTTGCTACTCCGCTCAATGGTAGGAATAGATCCTTCTGATATAAATAATCTTCGATCTGCATCTTCCATAACTGGTAGTTTTGGCTGTTAAATTTCTCGACCCTAAACTTTCCATCTTCCGACATTGCTCCGACTCGAACCAAGAACCCTCTTTTCCTGCGAGTTACCTTATGCTCTGATACCAGTTGTTATAAAAACAGGACCGTGGAGCAATAAAATAAAACAAATGCGGAAACAAAACACAGAAGATACACAATACAAGAGAGACACAGATTTACGTGGTTCACCCAGTGTGGGCTACGTCCACCAGAGAAATTGCCAAGTCCTTTCTTTATTATTATCCAGCAAAATGAAGGGATACAACCTACAACAAAACCCGTTGTAACTTCCTCTTCTTTCTCTCACAGTCTCCTCTCTCAGAATACAATACTCACCAACATACCTAGCCGTAATACATTTCCCTCATAAAAGAGGGTTTCCTTCTAGGGAAAAAAACCCTAACATAATCTCTATCGTTAGATCTGCGACCTTATAATGAACAGTCCAGATTTACAATGAAATTACAATATACTTTTACAAGGCAATTTTTGCTTCGGGAGCTTCGCCCCCGAACCCTCGCTGGGGGCCCGCTTGCCCCCAAACCCCCCAGCCGGGGGGATAGCCCCCCCGAACCCCGCAGAGGGGGTACCCCCCCTCTACACTCCCCCGCATGGAAGAGTGTACATATTTCTAGGCTGTAAATACTTCATGGGGTATAAACACGGTTGAAAGTAAAAGACCTCTAAATCAGGAAGATAATCAGGCTCCACAACCAACAGGGAAAACTCCATAGTTAAGCACGCTTGAGCCAGAGGCGTCTTGGGATGGGTGACCACCCAGGATGTTATGGTTACTAGGTGCAAGTCCCGTAAGTGATGATTGACGTTATGCAATTAATTTCGTTGGTCTCAATCCCACTTCTTCACCCCTATGAACATCACCCGATGCAATGAGTGCTAAGTGGACTATTTAATCATGAGAATTATTGGTCAGTTGTGAATAATACTCATGGATATGGGTCATAGATTAATGACTTACTCTATGCAGTTAATCCCAAAAATGTCTAATATGTTGCACTGCAGAAGCCCCTCTATGCTTAAATAATAAGAGTGAATGGAGCTCTAACAAGATAGTTCATAAGGCACAATACTTGCTAAGGTTGTGCAAATGGGGTAGCAAGCTAAGTGGGCTTGATTGTGGGAAAAAATCCACAGTAAAGCATGCTTGAGCCAGAGGCATCTTGGGATGGGTGACCACCCGAGAAGTCCTGGTTACCAGGTGCAAGCCCTAGAAGTGATGATTGACGTTATGCGATTAATTTCGCTGGTTTCAATCCCACTTCTTCACCCCTGTGAGCATCACCCAATGCAATGAGTGTTAAGTGGACTATTCAATCAAGAGAATTATTGGTCAGTTGCGACTAATACTCATGGATATGGGTCATAGATTATTGACTAACTCTACACAGCTAATCCCAAAAATGTCTAATAACAAACTTTTTAAATGTGATGAACATATTCCAATGCCATAATGTTACAAAAAAACCCTACGTTACAATGTGATGACCATAACCTAATGTCGCAATGTAATGAAAAAACCTGATCAACGTTGCAATGTGACATTTTCATAATAAACCATGGTTAAACATAATCAACCATGGTCAAACATAATCGACCTTGGTCAACCAAAGTCAACTATGGTTTCTCATGGTCAACCACAATCAACCATGGTCAACCACAATCAACCATGGTCAACCACAGTTAACCATGGTTAACCCTATCACCCATGGTCACTAAAAGTCAACTATGGTAACCAATCCTCAACCATGGTTAACCATACTAAACCATAGTCAACCATAATTAACCATACTCAACCATTTTCAACCACAGTCAACCATAGTCAAAGATAGTCAACCGTACTCAACCATATTCAATGATGGTAAACCATATTCAACCATACTCAACCATGGTCAACCATACTCAACCATGGTAAACCATATTCAATCATACTCGACCATAATCAACCATAGTCAACCATGGTCTACCATAGCCAACCATATCCAATCATGGTCAACCATAGTCAACCATGGTAAACCATGGTCAACCATAGCCAAACATCATCAACCATACTCAACCATGGTCAACCATACACAACCATACTCAACCATGGTCAACCATAGTCAACCACAGTCAACCATAATTGACCATATATAACGATATTCAACCATAGTAAGCCATCGTCAACCGTGGTCAACCATAGTCAACAATATTCAACCATGGTCAACCATATTGTACTATAGTCAACCATACTCAACCATGGTAGAGCATCGTCAACCATACTCAACCATGGTCAACCATGGTTAACCGCATTCAACCATGGTCAACTATAGATGTTATAGCCTTAATTTCCACCCTACAATGTCAAGAGGGGCATAAAAGAAGATGATAGTTGAGACACACTCTTTTGCTCAGGATTTAATTAGCCTTTTAGGATGCTGACAAGTCATTTTTCCATCATAGAGTGATAGGTTTCTAGTCATATATATGAGAACCCACGACCAATCAGTAGTTGACAATGTGCAAAGAGCAACTTCCCTTGTAACCTTCTAGATTCAATTTTTTTCAACAAGGTAAGCGACATGGATGAGTTATTTCTTCATGGAATGAGCCCTAGAACTCACAACATTCGAGTCTCCATTGGTTTCTAGAAGATCTATAATCTCTCGCAAGTCCCTTCCAAGAATCCATATAAGGAAGGCCTATCTTAAGCATGGGGAGGAAGAATCATTCATTGAGATACGCTTCCAAAATTCAGAGGAGCTCTTCCATTCTAGATGAGTTGTAGTCAGATTTCCTAGCTGAGGAGGAACAAGGAGGGATGCATCAAACACCTTGAGGTACATTTGTGTTGATGTATTTATTTCACATTGATTAATAGATCATTGGTTTTCCACTCTAAATATTTGTATTTCAATTGCAAATGTTCAAATCTGATTTATTTCCTTATAGATCAAAATAGATACAAGCTACATCTATGATTCTAAGACTAGGAAGAGAATTATAATGGTATTGTTTTGTCTCTTTTGTGCAGGGAGCAAGTTGTAGAAGCTGGAGATGGAACGTCAGGACTGCAAAAGATGGGACATACGAGGACAACCTTCGAAGAACAAGGTATGCTATTCTACCATTTCCTAGCATAATTATGAATTTGTTTGCTTGTGTCTAGGAAATCCATAGAATTCCAAGCCCACTATCTATTTAGGATCAATAGGAATATCCTAGGGATATCTTGTTATCCTATTAGTGACATTTCTCCACAATAGAAATGGAAAACATACTAAAGAAGAATATTTGATTCTTCTCTAGTTTGAATTCCCTTGCTTGTTTAGCTATGTTCTATGTTTTTTAGTTAGATATTGTCTTCCTTAGCACTCCCTCGAAGAGTACATCCCTCAAATCAGGAAAATATGAATCAATTTTTTTTATTTTTTCAAAAAATTGTAGAGATTCTCTCTTTACCTATTGAAACTAGAGCAACTATTTGTTGGTTGCATCACTATCAAATAGTGACTAGTTGCTTGTTTCATGCCTGATGACTCGTGACTTCTCCTGTAGGACTGAAATTTTTAAATTTTCTAGATCTCCCTTGATCAGATCTAGATACATATGATCTGACAAGTCTTTAGTTGATTTGTTTCCCTAGATCCTCTCTTTGTTTGAGTGTTGTGTATGAACTTTGATTTTATATTTGAATTAGGGGTGTGCTTGAGTGGCTTGATTTCATTTCCTTGATATTTAGTGACCTGTTGAGTTTCCTTGTGTACCCAATAGATCTAATCAGATCTTCTAGTGTTTCTTGTCTAATTAGATTGTTGAGTTTCCTTTTGCAATTAGGTTTTACATTGGTAGATTCATTTTCCTTGTGAGTTTTGGGTTGTGATTCTGATAGAGACATTGGAGGTTGCCTTGATGCATCGCTACCAATTTCCTACAACCCTTGTTTATTGATTGCTGGTTTTCAACTGCAAATTGCTTTTTTTTATTAGGTTAAGAAACTTTTTGCAGTTTAATTAAAAAAAATGCTTTCATAAAGATTTTAAGAATTAGTATCAAAATATCATTCTTTTGTTTGGTTTAGAGATCCTGCTGAGTTTTGTCTTGTATTGCATGGTTTCTTTGATATTGTGAGGTTGCTTTGAAAAAAATTAAAAGGAATATGTCTATTTCCCTTCCATAGCTATAGTTCATCGAGTTGAACAATTTGCATTGACATATTTTCATTGATTTGGTTTGTGAAGAGTCATAACATCACTAAAAGTTTCATCCATTTCCCTTGACTTAATAATATATATAAGAAAAATATTTTGCAATTTGAAATCTACTAGACTTTTTTTCTCTTTAGCAAACCAATATTAGCTAGGTTTAGGGCCTTGGAATAAGATTGGAGAGTTAACTCTCCAAGGCCATGAAATGAAACCTAGAGTCATTAAAGAGAGTATAAATCCATTTTCAAAACCAGTGTGTCAAGAGCCTCCTCTAACATAGGAGTTAAGCACGAGGTCATATCAGAGAAAGTAGCATGTGATTAACCCTCTCTTATTGTCATGTTGTTTGTGATATTTCTTCAACTACTAAGTATATGGGGGTTTAGTTAGTGTCCAATCCTCTTTGTGAGGTATATTTTTTGAAGCTCTGAGCTTAGTTATCCTGCCATTATGTGTGATCAGATCTGTGACTATTCGCTCACTCATTGATTGTGAGGAGGTATCCTTACTAACCAATCCTAGGTAGCTATAGAGGTGACTGCAAGTAGGGCATGCATGTAGTACCTGGGGAATAAGTTTGATCATGGTAAAATTTTGAGAGCATAATTACTCCCTATCCCACGAAATTTGAAAGTCTCCCATTGAATTCGAAAACTGAAAATATCTTTCCATCTCAAAATATTTTTCTTCTTCATATTCCACTGAAAATAAAGTGTTTCCAACCATTTTGAACAATGCATCATACTATGCCACAATGACTACCCTTAACCATAGAACATTTAATAACCCATTAAATCATTTGATCAAACTTATGTGAGAATTAATGATTTTAAGAATGTGTTTCTTTGATCCAAATATTTTAGCATTTGATTCCACATATGCTCCAATTATTAAATGAATTATAGAAAAGATGTAGTTAAAAAAATGAATTACAATAAAAGACACATTTTTATTTTTTGAAAGCTCTCTCTATGTTGCAGTGCGTACAAAAACATCAATTTACCGGAAGGCACCACTTGGTGCAGGAACAAGAAAAAACATAATATAAATGGCCATCTTCCTATACATCAAATTAACTAGCATACTTCTAAAGTGGGAAAGGGAATGTCGAAGTTGATAAAGGTGGTTAAGTTGTTGAAAGATAGGAAAAGTTTTTTATTTTAAATGGTTGGATCCCTTGAATAGGATCTAGGAATAACTAATTAAAAGGATATTTTAATGGGTTGAGAATCAATGGATGGGTGGTGGGAGGATGTGATGGAGTAGGTTGTGAGATATCGAATCATCATAAAATTAGTTTGAGCTCAATTTGGAAATGTTCCTTGAAGAATAATCCAAATGAGACACATGGCAAGAATAGTGCAATGATAAGATATAAAGAGAATCTCCCAAGGCCTATTGGAATAGGAGGAAAGATAGGGTCGCCATTTTTCCTTGGGACATTTTTGTGGTTCATAGGTACAACTCAATTAGAGGCTAGAAACTATGTGCATGGCCTAGAGATCATTCTATAAAATTTTCAATTCTAGAGATCATGGAGATGAGCATGAAAACCATATGTTTGAATGTAGGAATTCATTTGTATATGTTTGTTCTGGAATAAGAATTTAATTTGTCAAAGCTAGAGGTACAGTCGTCAACTAAGTTATTCCCTATGTTTACCATGTATAGATTACACACTGGAAGACAACAATTGCATATTTCATGCATGGATACTACATCAAAATTGCATCCTAAATTCACATCAAAACTATATTCATATTACCAAATTTACTCAAAAGAGAAAATAGCCCCAATTTGGAAAAAATAAAATTAATTATATTATTTTTCATTCTATTTTTGATGAGATAGATATTAATAACTACACTTTCAAATTCAAGGATAGAGAAATATCTCTTCCAAATGTACACATGAAGTAGCTTAAATGTATAGTTTATGACAATGAATTAGAAAAATAGTTGTTCCTTCCATGCTTTTAGAGTTATATAGAATGATGAAACCAAATTGTCAATTGTTCTTGACGAAGTTGATACATTTTTCTTAGGGCTAATGAAAGAGAATTTATCAACATCTTTCATAATTGAGAGAAATGTTTCAACACTGAATATGAATATTGTGGTACATATCAAAGACACATAAAGAGAGAGTGAGGGTATCAAAGTGAATATGTAAAATTTCAACCACCAGGTGCATGTGGCTCGACAACCACAACCTACTTCTTCGTACTCTTTAAATTAATGAAGATAGATAGGTTTAGCTTTGATTTCATGGAGAATGAAAATTTGTATTCCTACTATTTTAACATCTCGAGACTATTATGCACTACTCTTTCCTAATTGAATGTTCTTATCTTCATACTTTCTATAATGAGAGTACAAGTACCACTAATTTTTTTACGAATTTCTTGTTAAAAGATAGTCATACCATGATAACTTATCATCTCACTAATTACGTCGAAAGGCGTATACCTATTGACAATGGGCAGATTTAATAGGGGTTTAGTGCTTAATAAGTTTTCTATGGACGAGATTAAATATGGCTAGAATATTCTTAGTAGTCACACAAAATAAATGGTTGTGATTTCAATCCTTAACTTCCTAGCTATTATAAAGACATCCGTTTATGTGTTTACTTTTTTACATTTACCTAATCATATATAAAAATTACTTTGATAGCTAACTGATTGCCACCTAAGTGATTAACATAAAATATTAACACCAGATAAATAAAAAATATTAACACCAGATAAATAAAGCTCAACCATTTATTTATTAATCAATAATAAAATTTAATATATTCTTTTAAGGATTCTTTTCATCTTATCAGCCTTTCGGCGTTGATCAGCCACAATTATGTGGCTATGCTAGTATTATATAATGCCAACATCTCAATAATTGGCCTCACCTTCTTTGTATCCCTCTTTCAACATAACAAATCCGAAACACATTAACTTCTCCTTGAAAAATGAACATTTCTTCAAATTGACATAAATCTCTTCTTCCCCAGTACCTTGAAAACCAACTTTAGATGCTACATATTATGTTCCTCTTTTGTCTTATTAAAAATCACAATATCATCAAAGTAAACAACCATGAATGCACCAATGTATAGCATTGGTCCCTTTACCATCAACCTTATGAATATAGTGAAATGAACTTCTTCAATAAGTTTAGTACGCCAAACTTGTGCCAATGAACTTCTTCAACGAAGTCGGTACACCAAGGTTGTGCCACTAAAATTTTGAACTATGTCTTTGAATCATAGAGTTAGAGTGTGAAACATGAAGTTCCATGTATATGCGACACAATGCATTTATCACTATGATCCACTCTAATTCACATTAATACATTTGTCACTTTGATCAACTCTAATCCACATTGACAATCAACAACTACAATGTACATTCCACATCAATGTTATTGCACCAATTTGCAATTCTGGTAAGAAAACCAAATTTGTGCGCCCATAGTTCAACAATTCTATAACCCTTATTGACTTCACTTATAAATTTGGTCATAAAAATTGTTGCAAGACACCACCAAACACAACATATATGACTGCTTATTATCTTGTTTATCATCATAAGCATGGGAGGATATTTTTAAACTCATACAAACCAAGACGACATGTCCCATGGGCCACACAACATGTCATATGGAGGAGGCTAACAATTTAGTCTCCTCACCTATGTACACGCATTGATGGAGGTTACCAACAAGTTGTCGGACAATACGGATCCAACCAGAATGCTTGCAGAATTGCAGCAACTGGGATCCGGATCACGTGAATTCAAAGGTATTAAACATGAAAATTTGTCGGCATAGGACTGCAATGGCAGGTATGTTTACATGGACAATTTGCCCTCCAAATTCAACTAACTTTTTTGAGAGAATGAAAGATTTGAGTTTCTAAGGAATAAATAGCAGGGGGTAGAGACCATGTTTTGAGAGAATGCTAGAATTTGAGTTTCTAAGGAATAAATGGCAGGGGGCAGAGATCATTTCATGGTGATGGACTGATTGCTTGCAATTTTGTGAGATAGCAAGATAACGTGAACGCTTGCTACAATAAGCTTCTGGTTCTCCTAGAGGTTAAGAATGGTCTTGGCTAAATGTTCTATTTTTTAGGTTTTTTTGGTCACAATCCGGTCATGTAAATTTAAACAAAATTGCTATTTTCTGTTATTTAAATTGCATTTCTGAATGTATAAATGGATTCAGCGTGTTGAAAAATCCATGAAACACTTAAATTATACAAACTTAGTCACTCAAATCTGCAAATCCAACCATTCCTCACCCAATTTCAAACAAAATAAAACAGAAAAAATCGCAAAAAAACTACTAAAAAAATAAAACATTTAAACTATACTATTAAAAAAAAAACATGTGAATAAACCCACCAGTTACACAAAAACATGCACGTGATTCCATATTCTTAGTATTTCCATCACTGGGGGCGATCCGAGCAGTGGCAAAAGAGAATGAGATCTAAGAGGAGACAAATCCTCTTTTGCTTGGCAGACGGAGGGAGGGTCCCCGTGCCCCTCCCTCTGACTCGATAAGGCGCCAATCAGAGGCCACATCTTCGAACAATGCTGAATGAATGCCGAGATGCCATCTAGAGCTGGGCATCTGCCACGACCCCAACGAAGTGATGAGACTCTTCACCGAGCCTGTGTTCTGCCTGCAACCCCAGGGGAATCCTTCACGCGGCGTTCTATTTTTGACTCCATGCCTTCATGCAGCGTTCTATATTTTACTCCATGCCTCCATGCAGCGTTCTATTTTTTACTTCACGCCTGCAGGTTGCATCCCTCCCACCATTTTTTTCTCAGAGCATTCATTTATACAAGGTACAAATGGTATATGCTTCAGAATCGAAGCTCGTATTCGGTTTGTATTTGACAACATAGCGTGAACGCGTTGGCAATCTGAACATCGAGCAACATCTCACTGACCTTGAGTGCGGATCACGTAAAGAATACGGTACAAATGGTATATGCCCCGGTTTATATTTGACAACAGAGCGTGAACGCGTTGGCAATCCGAACATCCAACAATATCTCAGTGACCTTGAGTGCCCACCACGTAAAGAATACTGACCTTGAGTACCGATCACGTAAAGAACACGTGTTGAGACATAGCTCCTTAAAAAACGCCTTTTGCGTAATATACATATCTTATCTAGAATCTTGTTGTGATAGAAATGTCAACGAGAATGGTCTCTTGAAGATCCAATTACAAATAGAAAGAAATAAGCGCACTGAGGGACCGCACTGACGGATCCAATTGAGCGTAGGAAATAATTTTGATTTTACTATTATACCTAGAAATAATCGGAGTAGGTTAACTCATGAGCAAGCAGATTCGCTTTTTAGGTAAAAAATGGGTTTAAATCCGATTAGATTTCAAGGGTAGTTTGAGTTTTACATGGATCAGAATTTTAAACCAACTCAGACGCTTAGAAAATGGATCAGAATTTTGGATTGGCTGGAAATTTAAAATCACACCAAGGGAGGACTCACAGAAAAAGTAACTGGAGAGAAGATTGCTCCCAGTTAGCCTACTCCAAAATAAGCCGTAGGCTAAAGATTCTACTAAATGAATATTTTTTCAGGGGATATTTGTCAGGCCAGAAATTGTTGGATTAGTAGATTTAAGTGAGTAAAATCGAAGTACCCTGAGAGTTTTTCAACATGCTGATTCTATTTCTACATTCAAAAATAGATTCTGAAAAGAAAAAAATCATTTCATAGAAAAGCTATACAACTCCCAAAAATAATCACAGTGTATCTAATATTTTGGGTAAATGTTTTTTCGAATTAGAACATTTAGAATACAATAAATTGCAATTCATAATGCTTCACGAAAATTCTGTCGATTGAGAACAACACGCAACTAAAACTAACTTCTATTGGGTACAACTGTTGACCATCTGGTAGAGGTAAGTATATGTTTCCATCAAGTGATTAAGCCAGAGCACCATGAACTTAGTAGCCTTCCCACGCTAGTGAGTCATACAATAACACAAAGGAATTTGTTGTTGGTGGAGTCGCAGAAGAATAGACAGGCCAACGTACTGAAATGCAGGTGGCATCACAGGGCCGCATAAATATATGCATTTCTATGCGTTAAATCTCTGGAAATGGTCTAGTGCTTTCCCTCAAATTTAATTGTGCTTGTTTATAATAAGCGGAACATGGTTGAGAAGACCGATTTGTGTTTCCAGGCAGAGATGAAGAGCGCTCCCAATGTTTTGATGGGGAGGTTCGAATTAGGACGCCTACTGGGGCAAGGAGCGTTCGCCAAGGTCTACCACGCGAGAAACCTCGAAACTGGAGAGAGCGTCGCCATTAAAGTCATTGACAGAGAAAAGGTTCTAAAGGGCGGCATGATCGCGCACATTAAACGAGAAATCTCGATTATGAGACTGGTCCAGCACCCCAACATCGTTCGGCTCTACGAAGTCATGGCGAGCAAGACGAAGATTTACTTCGTCATGGAGTACGTTAAGGGGGGCGAGCTTTTCAATCGGGTTCTCCAAAAGGGAAGACTGAAGGAAGAGGAGGCGAGGAAGCATTTTCAGCAACTGATAAGCGCGGTGGACTTCTGCCACAGCCGAGGCGTGTACCACCGGGACCTGAAGCCGGAGAACTTGTTATTAGACGAAAACAGGAACTTGAAGGTTACGGACTTCGGCCTTAGTGCGCTGCCGGCGCAGTTCAGGCAGGACGGCCTTCTCCACACGGCGTGCGGCACGCCGGCATACATCGCACCGGAGGTCCTTAACAAGAAGGGCTACGACGGTGACAAGGCCGACATCTGGTCATGCGGCGTCGTACTGTTCGTGCTCATGGCGGGCTACCTGCCGTTCCAAGGCGCGAATTTGATGGTCATGTATAAGAAGATCTACAAGGGGGATTTCAAGTGTCCGCCCTGGTTTTCTTCCGATGCCAGGCGGCTCGTATTTCGGTTGATGAACCCGAATCCAGGGATGAGGATCACCGTCCCGCAGTTAATGGAGGTCCCCTGGTTCCGCCGGGGCTTCAAGCGCCCGCAAGCCATGAACGCTGTAGATGTCAGCCCTCTGGACGATGTCGAGTCGGCGTTCTTCACCGCCAAACCGGCCTGTCTAAACGCCTTCGACATCATTTCCCTCTCGCCGGGGTTCAATCTCTCCGGGCTGTTCAAGGACAAGGTCGCAACTCAGGAATCGTCGAGGTTCACGTCGAATCAGCCGGTGTCGATAATAATGTCGAGGCTGGAGGAGATTGCGAAAGTGCTGAGATTCAGCGTTACGAAGTCTAAGGACTGCAAGCTGAAGTTGCAGGACTCCAAGAAGGGGCGTAAGGGCCATTTGTGTATTGATTCCGAGATTTTTGAAGTGACGCCCTCGCTGTTCGTTGTGGAACTTGGCAAGACCGGGGGTGATACGCCTGAGTACAGTAAGTTCTGCACCCAGGTCCTCAGGCCAGGTCTCAAGGACATCGTGTGGACATGGAACGGTGACAGTCAGGGTGTAGGATAAGGGGAACTCAGTAGAACGAAAAGTAGATATTCATTGTGTATACATCATCAGCGTGGAGGATGGAATTTGACATTGCCCGTCACGTACAATTTAACCGTTAAATACGGTAAAAATTCTTTGATACCGTCATCAGTCTTAGTGTAAATGCTCGTTAAATACGGTAAAAATTCTTTGATACCTTTCATTCGTCATCAGTCTTAGTGTACATGCTCATGCTCTTGCTCAACACGTATGGTAATTGACGGGCGGGTTGGATTTCAAATTCCAACCCTGAGATTCAGCGTGATTATTCATACTACATTGATTTTCTAAGTCAAACTAGCACAACAAGTGTGAAAGGTGAAGTGTTTGTAACGGTCATTGAGAGTTCAAGATATGTTTTGGAATACAAATTGAAGGGTCACATCATTGTATTTATATTTGTATCATATTGATGAATTAATGCACTACAAGATATATTTTGGAATACAAATTCAAGGGTCACATCATTATATTTATATTTGTATCATATTGATGAATTAATGCACTACAGGCTGATCTATTTTCGTGTGTCCAACAATGATATCAGAGCCACCTTAGTCCTTAGGGCTTAATTCACTATGGTAGTTGTCCATAGTTGAGGCTGAGTTGTCCAAAAACGTCTATGCCCTCTTCAAGTTTTGAATTTGCACCCCTTTGTCATCCAGTCTGCTCCGCTCCCTAGTTCGCAAGTCTGTCTTCTATGGGTACATGGTCGTTTCCAAGTATTAGGGTTTCGCCAGCTCCTATCCGTTCTTGTTCCTTTAAGGTTTCTTTGTTGTGCCTCGCATTCGTAGACTCATGTGCGGTTAACTACAAGAAATATTCATTCAAACCAACATTCAATTATCTCCTCCACGAGCAATTACACGTAACCCAATTGAGTGATCGACCAGTGCTCCACCATTTGCTCGCTCCACCTCATTTTTTCACCACCCGAAAACCCTAATTCGACCTTCTCTTCACTCCCATGCCGTCCCTTTGATGTAATGCAAGCTCTGACTGTCCTTTTCCAGAGCTGAGAAGACACAATGCTGAGTGAATTTCAGAAAGAATGACACACTCGGTGGGACACAAACCCACAATCACCTGATTAGAAGTTAGAACGCAGAAACAAGACTGAGATTTCCTAAATCATTCTAGTTTTGAATCTTTAATCTAGTTCGACCAATTGTTTGACACTCTTGTGACCAGATCTTGCTCTAACAGCTTCTCCAACACCTTGTAATCGTTGTTGTGAGCGGTCCATAGGACTAATGAAGTTTGTGAGGCTCTTTCCCTATCTTTCTCCTTGCTATCAATGAGGGAAGAGTAATCACTACTCATACTAGCATAATCACTTTCTAATGTTGTCGTTGGTGGTGTTGCCTTCACCCGATTTCTCCAACCTTCATTTTGATCTCTTACCTCATCCCTGGCGTGCCTCTATCTGATTCAACTGCACGACTCTCTAAATCCAATCCAATACACAAGCCAGAAGAGAAAACAAGCCATAAGAAAGAACAAGCAAGTGTCAACAACCTTCCTAGAGAAGGCATATAGTGCCCACAGGCTAGAGGTCCTTAAACTCCTCATCAGTTCATTGAATTCTCAAGTCGGCCATGAACACTCAAACTTCATATATGTCGTAGATTGAATGCATAGCTGAGGGTTTTTAGTCCATGTTTGACCTTAAGTCCATTCAACCTTTCGTTGGTGTTGCTTCCACGGTGGGTTTGAACCCTAAAACATATATTGTTCTTAAACTCTAGAATACATATCGTGTAATAGAGTTTATGTGCATAAATCGCTTGAGAAGAGTGTCAAACACATTTATACTATGAGGTACTTTCTTCCGCATGAATATCTTTGTTGATTCTCTAATGTATGGAAGTGTTATGGGAAAATAGCTCAGAGGGATTTCACTCAGTAGCTCTGTAAGATCTCCTTATGATCAGCCCAGTTATCCTAGACAGGAGAGGGTAGGCTTCCTATGGATTCCCTAGAAACAAACAATAGGATCACATACAAAGAGTTGAGTGAATGGCTTACCTTTTCCTTAAGGTTATCCTTAGCATATCATGGTTGTTGCAGTCCTAAAGTTTTGGATCCAACCTTTACAACTTACTTCTTGCACACCAAAGATAATACAAAACCATTCTACTTACTTCCCAATGTTAGAATCCTATATCTAGCTTGAATCTAACTTGATCTATAATCTACAAGATCAGATCTGAACATTTATACATCAATGACAAACTTTCAAGAGGAAAACCAAATAATCTATTGATTAAAAACAAGAACTTACATCAAGAATACATACCTCAAGTGTCGATGCAAGCTTCTTCAATTTCCTTGCTCCTTGCCTCTCCTTTCATCTCTTTGGTCATGCTAGGATTCAATGACTTCTGGCTACAATGGCCGAATACCTCTACAATTTGGCAGCATAACCTTGCTATTCAATTCTTCCTCCCTTTGTCCAAGGCTTGCCTTTGTTATATTGCTCTATGAGGAGGCTTAGGAGAGGCTTCTAGATCTTCTAGAGGCCACTGGAAACTTGAATGATGTGAGTTTATAGGCTATTACCACTAAGATCCAACTCATCTCTCACCCCTCACCTCATAACTCCCCTTTTCTAGAAGCTTGAAAGTGCCTTGCTTGTTGAGTTATTGTTTTCTAGCAAGGCCTCACTTGTTGCATGCTAAGTGTCATGCCAGGCCCTCCAAAAATGATCTAGAAAGGGTCAAGCCTCTGGAAAAATTTGCATTAAGGCTTCTATCCACTAATGGCTTCCTCTCTTACTTGTAGGGTGTAGATTAAGGCTATAATAGATGCCCCCAAATTTCTGAGGTTGGGAAAGGAGTGGATGGCCGAAATATATTACAATAATGTCTATATAAGACAACACAAGGAGAGAGCAAAGGAGGTTTGGTAGACCAAAGAAGACTTGTAGTCAAACACCAAGGATAAGTATATATAGACCAATCCCCTAGGTAGATATACTCACACTCTGAATGAGCATGGCCGCCAAACAATACATTGTGGATCCATGAAATGAAATGTTATACCATGGCCATGAAAGAATACAAAGTAGATCAATGTCATCAATAAGACCGTAGCCATGAGACAATACAATATGGATCTATGTCATGAACTCAATCATAGCCACCAGAAAATACAATGTGGATCTATGTCAAAAACATAATCATATCCACCAATAGATACAATGTGGATCTATGACACAACATACAAATGTCAGGAAGACAACAAGCACTAAGGAGAGTGCCCCCAAAGTATTCATATGCAAGTGATATACTCCAATGCAACTTGGGAGGGGATGTTGTAAAGGAGTGATGTGTCCCAAAACCCAAGGTCTTCGTCCCAAACCTCGATGGTACGAATCTACATCATGTGAATAAATGAGTTGATGTTGAGCATGGTAGAAACTGTCTAATTATCAGTCGATGATCTATACTGTTAGCATACACAAGGGGACCCATTGATGATGATGATGGACCCCAAGGTACCTAGTACAATCTAGAAAGTGTGAATAGAGGATCTGATGTCAAACAATCGTAGAATCAATCAATCAGGAGTCAATAAAGAAAACCCATTGTCGATCACGAGGAGGCCTTCCACTGATGACTAAAGGCTCCAAGGTAGTAGTTAGCTTATAGATCTCTATCCTAGGTAATGTGTTGAAGTTGATAGGAAGAGATCCGTCGAAGGATGGCCTTAATGTATCCCCTATCAATCGACACAAAACATACACAAAGAGATGATGTGAAGAGAGAGTAGCACTAAGTACAACTAACACGGGTATGGCCAACTCGGAAAGTAAAAAAAACAATAGATAGTCAACTCAGGCTTAAAATTCCTTTGAACATATAGCACGACACAATGGTGACTTGGTAGCAGGACACAAGAGTTGGACGAATATATGCAACAATGCAGGAGGCATTGAAGTACTCACCATGATGACTGGAAGAGTAACTAGCGAGAGGAGTATATGTGACTCATAATATTGGGATGACTCTTAAGCAATCTAAAACCCAACTATATGATGATGACTCAAACAGGGGCCATGTTCAAGGGTGACTCGACTAACAAGTACCATTTTGAAAGTATACCAATGGTGAAAATCCCCCAGTCCTTTTTTATTTTTTTGTATTTTTCGTCTCCTTCATGGTTTAACAAGCACGAAAGAATGACACAAGTATGTCCAGTGTCCTTCATGGGTTAACAAGCATGAAAGAGTGACACAAGTAAGCTCGATATTATTTTTTGTAAACTCAATTCCTCGAGCCCGAAAAAAGTAAAAACAATACAACGGAGAACTCTTCTAACCTAGGTTGACTAGAGTATTCATTTTTCATAAGTAATCCATATGCTCTGAAAAAGGGTTAAACTTTCAAAACCTTTTATTGAGTGAAAGAAAAAACGTTCACTCGGCTATCTTTTCATGTTTAGAGAGCCTGAAAAGAGATTAAAGGAGACGCGTGAGTGTCTTTTTCGTGTCCTTTTACGAGACCAAAAAAGAGATAAAGTATACTCGGAGGGAGAAAACGAGTGGCTTAACAACATACTCTTATGTTCCAAGTGTGTGGAACCGATCTAAGAAATGAAGAATGCAAATGGTACTGGAAAGTGAGGTCCACTCATAGGAGCTTGCTCCCTCCCTATGTAGATTAAATGCAAAATGGAGGCCAAATAATGCAAGAGCTAGATGGTCAAGGCTACTGCATAGCGATAAGCGGGATATGGGAAAACAACAATGCAACATCAGGAGGCATGATGCGAGCAACAAATGCATAGCAGACCATTGAGCAACATAAAAACATTTTCGGGAACCCCCACAGGATGTGGCTAGAATATAGACAAAGAGAGGAGAATGAAGCTCAATATTCAAGTTATGATGGGGCTAAAAGAGGGATCTTGGGCCTATGGGAAAACACAACATGGGCACCAAATGGAAATTTGGGTTCTAACTAGGGTTCCCATGAAGACTAGGAACTATTGAACCACTGACGACATGCAAAAGGAGTGGCTAACGTCGTAATTGGGAGGGTTCGAACTTAAGGCATAACACTGGAAGTATGGATGGTTAATCATGCAAAGTGGAATATGCAAGGAAAAACCTATCTCTATATGCCAATTTAAGAAAACACATCTCAAGATCAGTGGATATCACCATCATCATTAAAAAAGTCCCTAGAATCATGTCAAGCACATGTAAACTAGATTCCAAGGTCAAAACGCATAGTGAAATCCCAAAAAAGAAAATATTTTTGGATTTTTTTAATATGATATATGCAAAACAAAATCACTCACACCACACACCTATGTACAAGGAACTACACATCTTGATGGTTTACACAAAGTAGATCCCATTGCAAGACTCAATCCAAGGATCTTTTTTATAATTGATGAACTCATGAACCATTATCAACATCATATGGCTCACCATGTCGAGGCCATGCTGCATAGGAATGAATTTATGCATATGAAGATACTCATTGTGAGTAGTCTCGCAAGCTATGGAAGCTCCTTGATGGGCTCCTTCAAGACATGAAGGAAGTATGAAATATGAATCTTCGATGGAAGGGATAATAGAGAATTTGGTGGTAAGTTCCGAAAAATAAATCCAAAGTTGAAAAGTGTCAAGATTGGGAGGTCTATTGGATGCTCCAACAAACACCCCCAGTCTCGGATCAAGACTCATCATGTTAACTCTCATCGATTCTGAATCAAGATGAGATGATTGATATATCACCTTGTTGGCACACGCAAAGGTAGGTTCAAGACCCTGGGTTCAAGTTACTTAGTCCAACAAAACCCTACAAACACTGGCCCTTTTGGCATCACCTGCAAGCAGGTGAAATCTCCCTCGGGGTATATTTATAGCACTGCAGGAACCAAGATTATGTAGTGGTGATGGAAAGATGGGAAACACACTCTGTCATACCTACAAGACCCTTTTGTGCACTAGATCCTAGATAATCTGAACTCATTACTTCATTATGTATGAATGTGAGTCTATATTCACATTGTTTAGTGGTTAAGCATACAATTATGGCTACTTCACATTAGACTATCAACAATATCAGTAGAGGTAAACATTCATAGATATTAAAGGCAAGAATTAACACAATACAGAAATGAATAATCATCCAACAACACAAGTAAGCATAGATTTATCATGGTTCACCCCACCCTCTGGGCTACGTCCACAAAAGATTTGCTTCCTTATTATCTTTGATTATCTTGATTGCTCTTTGTGCTACAATGGAGGCTTGGCATACAATATTCTTCACAGTTGTAGTTTCGTCACACAAGTCTACTCTATGAATGTCTCCTTCTCCCTAGACCTCGCGAACTCAACACAGAAAATACAACCAAAAACAACAACAAAACCCAAAAGCAATGACCCTAGCTTCGCAGATCTTTTACATATTTATGCATTTTTCTTAGGTTATTTTTCGAGCTCATAATGAGTTAGCTACCACTCATGCTCAGCTGGAAGAAACTCATTATGAGTTGGATACATCTCATGCTCAACTCGTTTTCTCATATTTTATGCTCGATGTTCTTTCATGTCCCCCATCTTGTTCTCTTTCCTCTATCTTCTTTCTTGATTTTCTTGATCTTCTTGACCCTATTCCTTTTCCATGAGCCTTGTCTCTTCTCATTGTTCCATTCCCAAAACTACCTACCCAACAAGCCCCCAACACTCACTTGTGGCTCATCCTAAGCCACTTAGGCCTATTGTGTCACGCTCCTCCATGCTTTAGTGAATTTTTGGAGACTCATCTTCATTGTCTATATTGTTGTTGTGATTTTGGATTCCTTGTTCATGATCTCCTCCATCGTATGTATTGTTACAATAGTACGCTTATCTTTGGTGTCTTGCATTGCTATTGTTGGAGTGCTCTGTGTAGTGGCTAACTCTTCTGGCACCCCGATGGCTTCTTCTTGCAATGGTTGCAAATTTTGTATGGCCTTCCTATGTTCTTCATTCATTTGTTCCCATGTGCTATATAGTTGCTTGTTAGCCATTATCACTGAAATTATTTCTGTTGGTGGAAACACATTCACGCATTTAGTGGTTTGTTTTACTTCCTCTTGT
Source organism: Picea abies (assembly GCA_900067695.1). NCBI lineage: Eukaryota > Viridiplantae > Streptophyta > Pinopsida > Pinales > Pinaceae > Picea > Picea abies. The sequence goes on along the minus strand of CBVK0100387207.1, from coordinate 3,941 downwards.
TTACTCCATATCTTATCTTCCAATGATTACAGTTATGGGTTGGTGGTAATCTCTGTCCAAATGTGTGTGCCTTCGTCGCACATCTTTATGCATTCATGTTCCAAGCTTTTGATCTTTGCTACTATTATATGTACAGTCCTTTCCCTTTGTGGTCTTTCTTCCGATGGCATCCCTAGTGTTGTTTTCACTTCCAAATCCGTGATATTCATGTGAAGTTATTTGATGTCCTCGTTGATATTTACCACATGTTCCTCTACCATGGCTTCTACCACCATCGATACTTCTGGGACCTCCTTGTATAATTTTTGGATTGTTGCGTGAACTTTCTGCACCATCCATTTGACCTCTTCCTTCTCCTTCACGGCTTTGGCAGCCTTTGCTTCAGCCTCGTCTTTGTTTTTTAAGGCTTTCTCAAGATTTCCTTATACTTCACTCTTTTCTTTCTTGGATTTCTCTTCCTGTCCCTCTGAATTTTCTTCTCCTTTTCTGCAAGTACCACTCATTGTTCTACTGATGACTTTTCCTGGAGCGTAATGGTATATTGTTTCTGCAGTTCTTCCTTCTCTTCTTATGCTTTATCCAATTCATTGGTCGCGGTTTCAACCCGAAGACATAGTTCCTATGTGATACCCATGTGTAAACCATGTAATAGTTCCATTGGCATCTGAGAGACAACTAGGTCCATGTGACTTAGTCCTTGTAGCTTCTCCTGCACTTCGGGGTTGGGTACCCCGACTATCTATACTAGGATATTGATCACTCTATCCTCCACTTCCAGTTGTGTTGAAAACATAGTCTGTGCTTCCTATGTTATCCCTTATTGGGTTGTGCCTGATCCTTGCATAGATGTCAATCAGAATTTTTCCAATAACTATTGTAGCCTCAAGCATTAGTCTTGCACCTTCATTTGGAGTTCCTCTTGTTTCTTTGTTGTATCTTCGAGGACTTCCTCTACAGCATCCCTTAGTCGGTATCCAATTTTGTCCATGTCGTCATATGTTAGTGTGTAGACAACCTGTGGATTTTGAGCCTTTTTCTTCTTTCACGTAGTTGAACATGTACTTTGTTCTTGTCGTTTCCTCCCTGTCTGAGATGATGGTTGTAGAGGTTGGCCTGTAGTCTGGATTATTCTTCTGTAATTTTCTTGAATTGGCTAGTCTAGGAAACGCTACTAATGTGTGTGTAGGATCAACGGTATACAACATATAAATGATCATACAAATAATAAACGTGACAAAGGACTGCAAAGTTTGTATTATGATATCTCTGTGGATTACAAAATGGTCGAATGTGGCTGAATAAACTGATAATACTCGACTAGATCAACAGGCAAAGGATCTTAGCCAAAATACAAATAAGCAACTAAAATATAGTACCCGGAATATGGGAGCATTGTGGAATCAATGAATGTGTTGGGACTATGGCAGCTCTGACGGTAACTGCTGGAATTCTGGAAAGTTTGCCCTGGGAGCTATACTTCTCGGAATGGCCTGAAAACTATCCCAAATGATGTGCCCTTCTCTATTCCTTAGTATTGGTATCTATCGAACCCCTCTGCTGATGAATCTGGACCCCGGATGGATACCCCTGGGGGAATGCACCCCTCTTCTTCTAGCAAAATGCTTCCTAGTGATTCCACTGTCGGAATCAGACGAGATATGTCTCAAAATGACCACCTTGGTCTATTGGGAAATGGGTCGGAAGGGTTTCCCTGAATCTAGTCTGATGCTCGCTCTGGAACCCCAAATGCACCTGCAAAAGTGTCGCACTTCCAAGTCTATAAAATGCGTCCCAGTTGATTCCTCCGTCGGAATATGATGAGGAACCAGGAAAAATATGTGCCTTACCCTCCTCTCAAATGGGTCAGAGGTAAATCTTTGAATTCTCCCTGGATGGGATAAGTCGACTAAAAACCCTCTCAGAAGTTGCACCCTCACTATGGATGAATGTGCCCTTGCTGCTGAACACTGTGTAACTTTTGCTAAAGAATGATGGAAGACCTGAATGATATTCCTGGTGACTAGGGTGTGTCTCTCAACACCAAAATCAGCGAACTAGTGTCTTCCTCCTGGAATCCACTAAACTATCTCTCCTAAGATGGGGCTCTTCTCCTCAATGACAAGTCATAATCTGCATAATAATGAACTAGGTCACTAACCCTTCCTTTATAGCTTTCCAAAACCCTAATTCATTGTTGACTTCCAAAACCCTAATTCACTGTTGACTTCCAAAACCCTAAATCACTGTTGAAACCCTAATTCATTATTGACTGTTATTTTTAGCTCATAATGACTTAAAAGCACTTTTAACCCTTTTTAGCTCAATGTCACTTTCCGAATATAACACTTGTGACTGGAGTGACCTCTAGTAACCCTGTTTACCCCTCTTTGGCCCTGGCTATAGTCTAACGAGGTGGTTTATACCATTAAGCCTCCTCTCTAGAGATCCTATTTGGAAAGGGACATTACAATCCTCCCTTCCCGAAATTGCTTGTCCTCAAGCAATACCAGTCCAGGGTGTTGCAACACCTGCTCGCTCTCCCAAGTAACGTCCTCTACTGGAAGCCCTCTCCATTTAATAAAACACTCTATGATGACCCTGCTCCTTAGTTTCCACTCCTGGAACTCCAAAACCTCCTCTGGAACTAACTCCAACTGTCCCTCCTCATCCAACAGGGGAAGATCCTCTGATGTGCTAATGAATTGTCCCACTGACTTTTTTAGGCAAGACACGTGGAACACGTTATGAATCTTTCTCCCCTCTGGAAGCTCTAGCTCGTAAGCAACCTCGCCTACATGACGCATGATCATGTAAGGACCATAAAATCTGGGCTTGAGATTCTCGGCCACACTCTTCTTCAGAGATGACTGTCTGTAGGGTTGGAGTCTCAAGAAAACCAGATCTCCAACCTCAAAGTTGCGCTCTATCATGTGCCTATCTGCAATTATCTTCTGTCAGTTTTGCGTCGTCTGAAGGTTCTCTTTCAACAACTTGAGAATATCCCGACTCTCTATGATCCAATCCTTTGGCTTGGGAGCTCTACTCTCCCCAAAGACCAAGTCTACCAAAGTGGGAGCATCATATATGTACAATGCTCGGAAGGGTGTCATACCAATGGACATGTGGAAGGTGGTGTTGTAGCAATGTTCTCATAAATGTAACCACTTTATCCACGTTCTCTGTTGTCCTCCTACATAGTTCCTCAAATACCCTTCAACCCACTTATTGAAAATCTTGGTCTGCCCATCTGTCTGAAGGTGGTAGCTAGTGCTAGGTGTCAACTATGTCCCCACCAACTGAAACAAATCTCTCCATAATGTCCCTATGAACCAATTGTCCCTGTTACTGACGATGTTCTTCAGTAACCCATGAAGTCTGAAGACCTCCCTTAAGAAAATCTCGGCTACCTGAACTGTGTTGTACTCTGTTGGTATGGCATATAAGTGAGAAAACTTGGTCAATCTATCGACCACTACATAGATAATGTCCTTACCCTGGACCTTGGGTAGAACTATGATGAAGTCCATAGATATACTTTCCCATTTCTTCTCTGGAATGGGGAGTGGTTGAAGTAGCCCTGCTGGAAGAGCATGCTCTGACTTGTTCTGCTGGCTGAAGTAGCCCTTCCATGAGAACATGTCTCTGATCTATCTATAGGTTTTGAAAAACCCTTGATGGCCTGCTAGAGGTGAATCATGAACTGCGGTGAGGATATTCTTCTTGAGCCCTGAATCTGGCACCAAGTAGACTCTATCCTTGTAAAATATGACATCGTCAATGAATCTGGCACCAAGTAGACTCTATCCTTGTAAAATATGACATCGTCAATTACCCTATACTGGTCATCCTGTATCTTCCCATCCATCACCTCACAAGAGAATTTGTTCTTGGAATAGTGAGATCGGAAGAGCGGTTCAGCAGGAATGCCGAGACCGATCTCG
>CBVK0100387202.1:0-14284 GCA_900067695.1 Picea abies | reverse complement strand
GAAATAAATGTGCAAACCCTAGTTGTAACACCTTCCTTCAAGAGAGAAACAAAAATATGCCAAAATAGCCTTCCTTCAACAAGTGCGCATCACCCAATTATCTAATAACCCAAGATAGGGTGCTAATTTCAAACCACACTAATGAGTGAGTGAGTTGTGTTCCTAAAATGAGAGTGAAAATCCCTCATTTATACAAAACCTTGACCTAATTTTACATTTTAGGTCAGGTAAAAAGGCCGACAAGGCCAAATTATCAAAATCATATTGTTTTACATTAAATTGTCAAATCAAAACCCTAATTGAGCTATAAAGAGATAAGAAGCCCCTCTAAGGGAGGCGTTAGCCCTTTCTAGGGCAAATGGGGCATCCTGGAGCAAAACGTTAGCCCTCCTTGAGCTTCTCCAACCTGCCACACGTGCCAATACTGCCCAATCTGCTTCCCAAAACGTCAATACTGTTGAATGACATCATGGCCATGATGGGTGACGTCCTAGGCCTTCCAAGGCCAATGTTCCACTGAAAAAGGGCAAATCCCCCTAGGTCAAGCTCTGCCGGGGTGCCTCTGGTGGGACGTCCTCTTCTTCTTTGGTGCAAAGACTCTGATCAACCTCTGTCCTGTCTCTACCCCCTGATGGGGTCTCAGCATACATCTGGTGGGCTCTTCAGCCCCATGGAGGTCCGAACTGGTCATCTCCCCATGTGTACCAATCCAAATGGTACCTGTCCGTCGGGTATGGTCCTGCACATCAAAGGCTACGCCCTCCATGGGCTCATCAGTCACAGAGATCATAGCAATGTCAATCACATTTCATCATTAATATTATTAAACACATGCATAAAATCCCTAATACATCAATCAATACCTCAAAGAGGTTGCATAAGCCTGCAATACAAGTCTGGGGAAAAGGACAAGGATTCCTATTGGGCTAGTGTCCACAGAAAAAGGAAAGTTCCCAGAGAGATCTCATCCAAGCCATGTAAGTGGATGATGTGGTCAGGGGATGTCCAAGCATGTGGGTGCAGTAAGGGCCGAGGATGCAACGTGTTACCTATGGGTGCCTTTGTAGAAGGCGAGTTGTCCTTGTCATGGATGCATTTTTTCCAAGCCCATTCTTGCCTTTATTCTTTTATTCTTTTTATTCTTTTATTTGTTTTTTTTTGTTCAAAAGCTAATCAAAGGACACTGCCTTGGCATGGTGACCAAAGCTGACAGCGTTATCCACAAGTACTTTTGCAGAGATGAGAAGGTTGGCTCGTGATGAGACCCCCTTTCCCTTGGCCATGCAACCAAGAGTCACTACCCTGGTGTGGTAACCAGCTGGTGGCAATGTCATACTGCTAGGTACCCATGGACCTAATAGGCTAGCTCGTGATGAGACCCCCTATCCTCTGATTAGGTCTTGTTTTATTATTTCTTCAGGTCCCTCTTGTTTCTTGCTGAGAAGATTTTTCCCTGGGCAAAGCATCTCGAGGTTCATTTTTAGGCTTTTACCTTTTACCAGCTTGCTTTTACCTTCTGGGCCTTTAGCCCCTTCTTCCCACGAGGTAAGGTGCAGTCCTGAAATAGGTCAACCCAATGCCCGGACAAGGGGAAAGGGATAGGTGAGCGGGAAACAAGATGTAAGAGTGGTGTTATGATGGGAGCGGACAATGGCTTTTCAGAAATCCCCCCAGTGGCAAACCAAAACCTACAGACACAGGCTTGCTAGGACACCCTGACAATCCCTCCAAACATGGTCAAGTGGGCAAATGTAAGATCCAAGCAGTTGTTAGAGATAAAAGGAATCAAATGCATATATTTAAAGGTTTTAATGATCAAAGCTGACACATACCATGATACCTGGACCAATTACCTCATGGAGCAAGAACCTCTTCTGATACAGGACCAAGCCGATGGTGATGGATGTTGTTGCTCCTGACAACACAAAGACAATGGAAGAAGAAAAGGTGGGCCCTCCAGGGCCATGCTTAGGTCAATCCTGCTCTCAGTACTCCATGTCTTGGACCTGTGGGCCTCAAGACATGATCTCCTAGTTATCCCTAAAAAGTGGGGATAACAGGTATCAAGCATCTTTAAAGATGAGCCCATTTGAGGCACTTTATGGTAGAAAGTGCAACACACCAATGAGTTGGGACAACCCAGCAGACCACGCAATGGTTGGGCCAGATCTGCTCTGGGAAATGGAGGAACATATGGTAAAGATAAGGTTGAATTTAAAGGCTGCCCAAGACAAGCAAAAAAGTTGCACAGATAAAGGTAGAACCCACAGAAAGTTTAAAGCAGGTGACCATGTGTTCTTGAAAGTAAAAGCAAGACGCAGTTCCCTGAAGTTGGGAAATTGTTCTAAGTTGGCAACACATTACTATGTGTTGATGATTGCAGCTTGATGAGACATTCTCCAGGTCGTTCTTCTCTGGACTGAGTTGAGACGATCTGTGAGAAAGCCCATGTGATGGGTGTGTCATACTCCTCTAGACTGAGTTGAGATGACGTGTGTGGTCTCTTGTCGTGCTCCTCTGTACTGAGTTGAGATGACTTGATATGGTCTCTTGTCGGACTCCTATGGACTTAGTTGAGTCGACTTGAGATGGCTCTCCATATAGTGCTCATATGGACTTAGTTGAGTTGATCTATTGAGAGTGACGTCCCTGTGGTTGAGCACAGGTGGATGTGTCCCTAGTGGCTGAGTACTAGAGGATGTGAGAGATCCTTGCTATATTGTCGAAGAGTAAGATTTATTATGTAACCCTAATTTTTTATTGTGAAGTGTACAAGTCGGCCCCACCATGTAAAGATAATTAATATTGTGTAAAGATTAATTATATTATTTAGTTATAGAAGTCGGCCCTATTGTGCCAATAGACACATCCATTTGATGTGCTAGGTCATGTATAAATAAGAGTTGATCCCCATTGTGGATCACTCACTCTTCATTGTCTTATTCTCTCAAAGCCTACTTGTAGGGTTGAAGTGTGCACTCCTCTTATGCACAAGCTTTCCTGGTCATAAAAGCACCCTCTTGTGTGCTCTAGGGTTTGTTGTGTGTGCGGGATCTTCTCTTGACCCTATAGCAAAGGATTGTTGGGTTTTTCCCTTGGTTGAGAAGGTTTTTCCCAAGATAACTTCTTGTGTTCTTGTGCATGGTTATTCTTCTTGTGATCTTGGTTACTGCAACTATTATATTGTTGTATAGTTTATGGTTAAGTTCATGCTAAATTGAAAAGCAACTACATGTGCTTGAGCTAAGCATCAAAAATTCAACATGGGATCAGAGTAGTGTTCCTGAAGAGCCATTGCACAAGTTATTCCAAGCTAGTTGTCACCTTCTTACTGCAACTGCAAAAACGGCCCCTTCCATTTTTCCTTGTCAAGCTAGTTTTAGCACTTTCCCCTTGAACGTTGGGCCTAATTTTTGCACAGGCAAGTATGGCCTAGCTTAGCACACCACCTGCAACTCTCAAATCAAAAATTGAAGAAGTTTTGAGTTTTGGCCCTAAGGTTTCTAGGGTTGCTGCAAATTTCAGCCTCTAGGGTTTCTGCTAGAAGTTGGGATATTTTGCAACTTGTTGAAGTTCCTTTGACTCTCCCAGACTTATTGTTGGCAGTCATAAGTCCAACGAAACCTAGGGTTTCTAGCCTAGCCTAGCCGTCGGGTTTTCTGAAGCTAGGGTTTCTAGCCTAGCCGTTAGGGTTTGTGAAGAATCTGCAAACCATGAGGAACAAAACTTTGGTGGAAGATAGGCTTGATGGAACAAGCAACTTCAACTTTTGGAAGTAAAGATTACACATCACTCTAAAAGAGGATGACCTATTGAGATTGATAGAAAAGACTACCAACAACATCAACCGATGAAGAGAAAGGTTGAATGGAAGGCAGACGATGTCAAAGCTAGGAAGATAATCATCTATTCAATAAGAGATCATCTACTACCTCACATATCTACCTTGAAGACAACTTATCAAATGTATGATGCAATGAAGACGATGTTTGAGAGCAACAACACTAACAGAGCTCTCACATTGAAACACCAACTTCAAAATTTTAAGATGACGAAAACTGGCACCATTGCTACCTTCTTCATGAAGATTTCAGAGATCAGAGATCAGTTAGGTGGCATCGGAGAAACCATCACAAACAGAGAGCTTGTCATGATTACTCTCAATGCACTTCCAAGACATTGGTAACCATTCATTCAAAGTATCAATGGAAGAGCAGACTTACCTCAATTTGATCATCTATGGACAGACTGCACTTAGGAGGAAACCAGACTTATAGCCAAAGGTGTGCACGACTCCCATCATGATGACAATCAAGCCCTTGCTTCTCATACAAAGAGAGGCAAAAGAAATAGAAGAAGTTTCGGCAAAGCATTCAAAGACAAGAAAATTTCAGCAGCTCTACGTCATGAACATAGAAAAGACATTTCAAAGATTCAATGTTTCAGATGTGACAAGTATGGACACATTGCAAGACATTGTCCTACCAGGAAGAAAGGAAGACAACATGCATGCACTGCCGATGTTGATTCAGAACTACATCATAGAGATGAAGACATAAAGATGAAGCATTCTTCTTCATTTTAGCACTCTCAGGTACCGTTCCTACTGATAGTGATATTTGGTTGATTGATAGTGGTGCTTCCAGACATACATATCGATCATGATGGCATTTGCAAAGGTTGTGTTCTTGGCAAGAATGTCAAGGGGTCCTTTTCTAGCGGTGACAGTAGATCCAAGGGGATCGGATCTTGGACTTGATACATACAGATGTTTGTGGACCCATGATTGTTGCTTCCTTGAACAGATATTTGTCCTATGTGCTCTTCATCGATGATCACTCTCGGAAGACATGGATTTACTTCTTAAAGACCAAGGATGGAGTCCTTGTGAGATTTCAAGAGTTTAAAGCTCGGGTTGAGAACTTGACCAAGAGGAATATCAAGGTGTTGATATCAGATAATGGAGGAGAGTACACCTCCAGGGATTTCAATGAGTTTTGTATTGTGGCAGGGATCAAGAGGGAGTACACCGTTCCTTATAACCCTTAGCAGAATGGGGTTGCAGAGAGGAAAAACAGATCCATTGTTGAGGCAACCAAAGCGATGATACATGATCAAAATCTACCTATGATTATGTGGGCAGAGGCATCCATGACAACAGTGTACGTTCAGAACAGGAGTCCTCATAAGATTCTGAAGAACATGACTCTCGAAGAAGCTTTCACTGGAGTGAAGCCTGAGGTTGGACACTTCAGGATATATTGGTGTCCAGTATACTTTCATGTACCCTTCAGGCAGAAAGGGTACATTTGTGGGGTACAGTCAATCTTCGAAGGCATATCGGATATAAATCCCTGGTCAGAGACAGATCGAGGTTAGCAGAGAGGTCATCTTTGAGGAAGATATAGCCTTCTGAAGATCCAGAGAATCTCAGATGGAGATTGACAATGAGAAGAAAGAAGAAACAGTACCTTCTATTGAATTTTCACTATGCTAGGCTCAGGCATGAGGTTTGTTTCATTTAGCATGTACTTGAACCATAAACAAATGCAGCTACACCATACACAAGTGTTGCAATAACCAAGATCACAAGAAGAATTACCATGCACAAGAACACAAGAAATATCTTGGGAAACCCTTCTACTCAAGGGAAGAAAACCCACCAATCCTTTGCTATATTCTCAAGAGAAGATCCCCCAACCATGAACCCTGATGCACACAAGAGGGTGCTCCTACAACCTTGAAACTAGTGCCCAAGAGAGGTGCGCACTTCAGCCTTAAAAGAAGGTCTGAAATTTCCAAATGACAAGTGAAGTGTGTGTTTCCTCAATGGGGAAATCAACTTTATTTATACAAGACCAGACACAGTAATAGGTGTGTCTATTGGAACAACAGGGCCAACCTTAATAACTCAGAAATATAATTATGTATTACAATAAACATTAATTATCTTTCACATATGGTGGGGCCGACTTGTACCCTTTACATCACAATTAGGGTTACAAGTAAATCTTACATTTAGACAATATAACAAGGGATCCACACGACCACTAGTGCTCAGCCACTAGGGACACGTCCACATGTGCTCAGCCATAGGGACGTCATAATCAACAGATCTCTATCTCAACTGAGTCCACATGAGAATCATCTAGAGAACCATCTCAAGCCTGACTCAACTGAGTCCACAGGAGTACAAAGGCAGGAGACTACATCGACTCAACTCTCACACGGAAGAGAACAATACACCCATGACATGGGTACACCCAACACTGGGCCACGACTCAACTCAGTCCAGAGGAGAACGATACACCCCATCACATGGGCACACCCAACACTAGGCTCTCTCACAGGTCGACTCAACTCAGTCACAAAGGAGAACGTATCCTGGAGCATGTCACACGACGTTGCAATCATCAACACTCCCTCTTAGCTAGGGAGGCATTCTCCACCAGGCCAAGTCTCTCACGAAAGTACTTGAACTTCGTCCTGGCAAGCGGTTTGGTGAAGATATCTGCAATCTACTCATGTGTAGGAAGGTACTGCACGTGTAGTGCTTTCCTCTGCACCATGTCTCTGATATAATGGTATTTGATCTCAATGTGTTTCGATTTATCGTGAAACACAGGATTCTCAGAGAACTTCACACAGCTCTGGTAATCACAATGAATGATGGTAGAATCCATCTCATGATCAAATAAATCTGTAGGAGCTTGCGAAGTTGCACTGCTTCGCGGACTGCCACACTCAACGCTATATACTTTACTTCTACAGTACTCAAAGCCACAAAGCTCTGTTTCCTGCTGCACCAGGAAACCATGGCAGACCCCAAGGTAAAACAAAAACCAGATGTGCTCTTCTAGTCCACTGCGCTCCTTGCCCAATCTACATCGACATATCCTTGCAATCTCATGTCTACACTGAAGGCATATCTCAAGCCATATCCAATTGTTCCTCGTAGATATCTCAATACATGCTTCGCTGCTATCCAGTGAGTCTGTCTCGACTGACTCATGAATTGACTGAGTATGTTCACTGCATAGCATATATCAAGTCCGGTGTTAATCAGATACATCAATGATCCAATCAGCTGTCGGTATAGATGTGGATCAATCTCTCCTGAATCAGTAGAAGCTTCATTCATTTTCTTCAAATCCATCCCCATCGGTGTAGGCATGGATTTGCAGTCTGTCATACCAAACTTCTTCAATATCTCCACTGTATATTTTCCTTGACTCAAGAAAATCTCATCAGTCCTCTGCCATACTTCTAGTCCCAAGAAGTAGTGCATCATACCCAGATCCTTCATCTCAAATTCAAAAGTCAATGCATGCTTGCATTCAGCAATAAGTCTTTCTAAACCGGTGACGAATAAGTCATCAACGTACAGGACCAAGATCAAGCACTTGTCACTAACAATATGATAATACAAGTTTGAACCAGCAACACTCTTGTTGAAGCCCAAACTCATCGGGAATCCATCCATCTTCTCGTACCAAGCACGAGGTGCCTATTTTAGTCCAGACTCCATACAGGGCTTTCTTCAACCTGCACACATGAGATTTTTGTTCATGTATCACGAATCCATCTGGCTGCTCGATGTAAACCTCTTCCTCAATCTCACCATTGAGAAAGGTTGTCTTTACATCCATCTAATGTAGTTTCCAACCCATAGATGCAGCTAGTGCAATGATAGTACGGATGGAAGTATATCGGGATACTGGAGCAAATGTCTCTTCATAATCAATTCCCTCCACCTGTGAGAATCCTCTGGCCACAAATCTCGCTTTGTACTTCTCGACACTTCCATCAGTTGCATGCTTGATCTTATAGATCCACTTGGAAGTCACTACAGACTTCCCTTCTGGTCTCGGAACAATATTCCATACATCATTTTTCATGATGGATTGATACTCTTCTGTCATGGCATCTTGCCATACCTGCTAACCTGTTGCTTCTCCATGACAAGAAGGCTCAGTATCAATGATGTGGTTCATGGTTGAAACATAGCTCGAAAATCTCATTGGTATCTTGCTCTCTTGGAATGTGCCTCGAGGAGCTGCATGTCCCTCTGCCTCCTGCAGAGTTTGTCGAGCCTAGACAGGCCTTTTATGGCCTACTGCAATGTCTCTGGGAACATCAACTGGAGCAACTAGATCAACTAGATCGACTGGATCAATGATTGTCTCCCTTTGAACTGTTGAAGGGGGAGAAGGTATTGTCTCTTCCTTCTCAAATAGTTTGACTAGTCAAGTGACTCCCTCTGAAGTCTGAAGGATAGACATCTTCCTTTTCCTGTGTTGCTAACCTGGAGACATCTCATGTCTTTTCAGGTCCACTACTGACTCTATAGTACTTTGTTGGCCTCCCATATTAGGATAATAACCAAGATGGCCTCCCATATTAGGATAATAACCAAGATGGCCTCCCATAGGGATAACAACCAATCAAGAAAAATTGGACTCCCGTACTAGGGATAATGGTCCAAGTCATGAGGGTTGTCATACCAGGGATAATACCCTTCATTATCAATATGCAAGCAACTACAGGGTAATGATTAAATCAAATAAGGAATGTAATACAAAACTTACCTCAGTCTACAGTCATGCTCAATCTTGCTTTTGGTCCTCCTGAGAAAGCTCAGAAGAAGAAAGCCTCATCTTTCATGTCTTCATCTCTCTGAGGTGGGTCTGGATCAATGTCAGCAGTGGAGGCATGTTGTCTTCCCTCTTCCTGGTAGGACAATTTCTCGCAAAGTGTCCATACTTGTCATATCTGAAACACTGGATCTTTGATTCGTCTTTTCTATGATCATAACCTGAAGTTGATGAAGTCTTCTCGCCTTTGAATGCTTGACTGAAGCTTCTTCTATTTCTTCTTCCTTTCTTTGTATGAAAGGCAAGAGCATGATTGTCATCATGAGGGGAGTCTTCCACTCCTCTAGCTTTAAGTTTGATTTCCTCCTGGGTACAGTTTGTCCATAGATGATTAAAGTAGGTAGTTCTACTCTACCACTAATACTTTGAAGAAATGGTTCCCAATGTCTTGGAAGAGCATTGAGAGTGATCAAGACAAGTTCTCTATCCGATATGATTTCTCCAATGGCACCTAGCTGATCTCTGATCTCTGAAATCTTCATGAAGAAGGTAGCAACGGTGTCAGCTTTTGTCATCTTGATATTTTGAGGTTGGCCCTTCAATGTAAGAGCTCTAAGGGTGTTGTTACTCTCAAACATATTCTTCAATGCTTCATACATCTCACGAGTTGTCTTTGGGTTGGAAATACGAGGTAGGAGATGATCTCTCACTGAATAGATGATTATCTTCTTTGCCTTGACGTCATCTTCCTTCCATTCTTCTTTCTCTTCATCGGTAGTTGATTCTGGTAAAGCCTTTTGTATCACACTCTATAGGTCATCCTCTTCCAGGGTGATCTGTAGTCTTGACTTCCAGGAACTAAAGTTGCTTGATCCATCAAGCCTATCTTCCACCAAGGTTTTGTTCCTCATGGTTTGCAGATTGTTCCACAAACCCTTAGCAACTAGGCTAGGCTAGCAACCTTAGGTTTTGTTGGACTTATGACTGCCAACAATAAGCCTTGATAGTCAGAAGAACACTGGTGAGCTGAAAAACTCCTTCAATGGGTTGCAGAAACCCTAAAACCGAAATTCTGCAGAAAATTGCGGAACTCTAGAAACCCTAGGGCCAAAAATCCAAAATTCTCAAAAATGCAATATGAAAGTTGTTGGAGGTGCACTGAAGGAGGCCGTACACTCCTATGAAATTTTTGGCCCCAAAGTTTCAGTGGAAGGTGTCGAAACAACCCAAAAAGGAGAGGGTCGTACTTTTTCTAGAAACCCTAGGAGGGTCGTACGGATTGCAGAAAAGAGGACAGTTGTCTTTGAAGGCTTGTGCAATGGCTTCTTTCAAGTCCTAAGCTCCGATACCGTGTTGAATTTTCACTATGCTAGGCTCAAGCATGAGGCTTATTTCATTTAGCATGTACTTGAACCATAAACAAATGCAGCTACACCATACACAAGTGTTGCAATAACCAAGATCACAAGAAGAATTACCATGCACAAGAACACAAGAAATATCCTGGGAAACCATTCTACTCAAGGGAAGAAAACCCACCAATCCTTTGCTATATTCTCAAGAGAAGATACCCCAACCATAAACCCTAATGCACACAAGAGGGTGCTTCTACAACCTTGAAACTAGCGCCCAAGAGAGGTGCGCACTTCAACCTTAAAGGTAGGTCTGAAATTTCCAAATGACAAGTGAAGTGTGTGTTTCCTCAATGGGGAAATCACCTTTATTTATACAAGTCCAGACACAGCAATAGGTGTGTCTATTGGCACAACAGAGCCGACCTCAATAACTCAAAAATATAATTATTTATTACAATAAACATTAATTATCTTTCACATATGGTGGGGCCGACTTGTACCCTTTACATCACAATTAGGGTTACAAGTAAATTTACACTTAGACAATATAGCAAGGGATCCACATGTCCACTAGTGCTCAGCCACTAGGGACACGTCCACCTGTGCTCAGCCACAGGGACGTCATACTCAACAGATCTCTATCTCAATTAAGTCCACAGGAGAATCATCTGGAGTACCATCTCAAGCCTGACTCAACTGAGTCCACAGGAGTACAAAGGCAAGAGACCACATCGACTCAACTCTCACACAGAGGAGAATGATACACCCATCACATGGGTACACTCAACACTGAGGCACGACACAAGTCAGTCCAAAGGAGAACGATACACCCCATCACATGGGCACACCCAACATTGGGCTCTCTCACAGGTCGACTCAACTCGGTCACAGAGGAGAACGTATCCTGCAGAATGTCACACGATGCTACAATCATCAACACCTTCTCCCCCTTCAGCAATTCAGAGGGAGACAGTTACTGATCCAGTTGATCCCCTAGCTCGAGTTGATGTTCCCAGAAACATTGCAGTAGGCCAGAAGAGGCCTGCATGGGCTCGACAAACTTTGCGGGAGGCAGAGGGACATGCATCTCGTCGTGGTTCATTCTGAGAGAGCAAGAGACCACAAAGATTTTTGAGCTATGTTTCAACTATGAGCCACATCATTGATACTGAGCCTTCTTGTCATGGAGAAGCAGCAGGTCAGTAGGGCAAGATGCCATGACCGAAGAGTATCAGTCCATCATGAAGAATAATGTGTTGGATATTGTTCCGATACTGAAAGGGAAGTCTGTAGTGACTTCCAAGTGGATCTATAAGATCAAACATGCAGCTAATGGAAGTGTCGAGAAGTACAAAGCGAGATTTGTGGCTAGAGGATTCTCTCAGGTGGAGGGAATAGATTATGAGGAGACATTTGCTCCTGTTGCCCGATACACTTCCATCCGTATGATTATTGCTCTTGCCGCATCCATGGGTTGGACACTACATCAGATGGATGTGAAGACAGCCTTTCTCAATGGAGAAATTGAGGAAGAAGTTTACATCGAGCAGCCAGATGGATTCGTGATACATGAGAAGGAGTCTCATGTCTACAGGTTGAAGAAAGCCCTGTATGGACTAAAGCAGGCACCTCGAGCATGGTATGAGAAAATTGATGGATACTTGATGAGTTTGGGCTTCAGCAAGAATGTTGTTGATCCCAACCTATACTACAACATTGTTGGTGACGAGTGCCTAATTTTGGTCCTATATGTTGATGACTTATTCCTCACCAGTTCAGAAAGCCTTACTGTTGAATGCAAGCGTGCATTGGCTTCTGAATTTTAGATGAAGGACCTTGGTATGATGCACTACTTCTTGGGACTAGAAGTGTGGTAGAGAACTGATGAGATTTTCCTGAGTCAAGGGAAATACACAGTGGAGATATTGAAAAAATTTGGGATGATAGACTGCAAGTCCATGCCTACACCAATGGTGATGGATCTGAAGAAACTGAGCGAGACTTCTTCTGATTTAGGCAAGATTGATCCACATCTTTACAGACAATTGATTGGATCATTAATGTATCTGGTTAACACCAGTCCTGATATATGTTATGCAATGAATGTACTCAATCAGTTTATGAGTCAGCCAAGACACATTGGATAGCAACGAAGCATGTGTTGAGATATTTACGAGGCACAGTTGGTTATGGACTGAGATATGCCTCCGCTGTAGACATGAGATTACAGGGATATGTCGATGCAAATTGGGAAGGGGGAGTAGTGGACCAAAAGAGCACCTCTGGTTGTTCTTTTACTTTGGGATCTGCCATGGTTTCCTGGTGCAGCAGGAAACAGACTTCTGCGGCTTTGAGTACCGCAGAAGCAGAGTACATTGCATTATGTGTGGCAGTGTGCGAAATAGTGTGGCTTCGCAAGCTCCTTGCAGACTTATTTGGACATGAGATGGATTCCACCGTTATCCATTGCGATAACCAAAGTTGTGTGAAGCTCTCAGAGAATCCTGTGTTTCACAATAAATCGAAACACATCGAGATCAAATACCATTACATCAGAGATATGGTGCAGAGGAAAGGAGTACATGTGCAGTACCTTTCTACACACGAGCAGGTTGCAGATGTCTTCACCAAACTGCTTGCTAGGACGAAGTTCGAGTACTTCCATGAGAGACTTGGCCTGGTGAAGAATGCCTCCCTAGCTGAGAGGGAGTGTTGATGATTGCAGCTTCATGAGACATTCTCTAGATCGTTCTCCTCTGGACTAAGTTGAGATGATCTGTGAGAAAGCCCATGTGATGGGTGTGTCATACTCCTCTGGACTGAGTTGAGACGATCTATGAGAAATCCCATGTGATGGGTGTGTCATACTTCTCTGGACTAAGTTAAGATGATGTGTGTGGTCTCTTGTCGTGCTCCTCTGTACTGAGTTGAGATGACTTGAGATGGTCTCTTGTTGGACTCCTATGGACTTAGTTGAGTCGACTTGAGATGGCTCTCCAGATGGTACTCCTATGGACTTAGTTGAGTTGATCTGTTGAGAGTGACGTCCCTGTGGTTGAGCACAGGTGGACATGTCCCTAGTGGCTGAGCACTAGAGGATGTGAGAGATCCTTGCTATATTGTCTAAGAGTAAGATTTATTGTGTAACCCTAATTTTGTATTGTGAAGGGTACAAGTCGACCCCACCATGTAAAGATAATTAATATTGTGTAAAGATTAATTATATTATTGAGTTATAGAAGTCGGCCCTATTGTGCCAATAAACACATCCATTTGATGTGCTAGGTCATGTATAAATAAGAGTCGATCCCCATTGTGGATCACTCACTCTTCATTGTCTTATTCTCTCAACGCCTACTTGTAGGGCTGAAGTGTGCACTCCTCTTATGCGCAAGCTTTCTTGGTCATAGAAGCACCCTCTTGTGTGCTCTAGGGTTTGTGGTGTGTGGGGGATCTTCTCTTGACTCTATAGCAAAGGATTGTTGGGTTTTTCCCTTGGTTGAGAAGGGTTTTCCCAGGATAACTTCTTGTGCTCTTGTGCATGGTTATTCTTCTTGTGATCTTGGTTACTGCAACTATTATATTGCATGGTTATTCTTCTTGTGATCTTGGTTACTGCAACTATTATATTGTTGCATAGTTTATAGTTAAGTTCATGCTAAATTGAAAAGAAACTACATGTGCTTGAGCTAAGCATAAAAAATTCAACATTATGGACCATTTGAAATCCTAGAGAGGATTGTTCCTGTTGCATATATGCTTGTATTGTCTACATCCTTGTGTATTCATAATGTTTTCCATGTATCATTGCTTAAAAAGTACGTACCTTATGCTAATCATATTATTGATTAGAATGTGATTCCAATGGACCTCGTACGGTCCTGAGGATGCAACTTGGGAGCACGAGGATGTTATGCCAGTAGAGTATCCGCATCTTTTTGAAGACTTTTGAAATTTTGTATGTACATATGTATATAATGCACTGAGGATAGTGCATGAATAAGGGGGGGGGATGCAATGTCCCTAATCTGAACCCCATTTGTAATTGTACATATAGGCTGGTGAGACGTTGGTACCAATTGTAAATGTAAATGTACATATAAACCGGTGAGTTGTTGGCACCAAGTTTTGGTTTTGTGCACACTTGAGTAGTGCGCGAGGATTGTTATCAAAGAAAGGGTGTGCACATTCCATAGAGATGTGTGCACCTGGGTAAGTGCGCGTGGTAGCACATCAAAGGAAGGGTATGCACATTTCACAGTGTTGCGCACACTTGAGTAAGTATGCAACGATTACCTTGAAGTGTGCGTCAAACCAAGATATATATATATATAT
>CBVK0100387201.1:0-11619 GCA_900067695.1 Picea abies | reverse complement strand
ATATATATATATATATTTGAGATCGGAGAGCCTATGTGGTTATGGGGTTGGTGAGCCGGGATGCAAATAGGCCAATGCGCCTATCCTTGTAAAATGTAATATCACATCGTTGCGCGCAGACTAATCAGACGAAAAGAGACGGGGGGCTAAACTCCACCGAAAAAGGGAAAAGTAGGAGCTAAGCCAAGGAGGCTTAAGTCCAAGGGGATAATTTATTAATATTTCCGAAAAGTGTAATTATGGATAATTATTTATCCTAAGTTCCTGAGGGATGGGAACGAGTCACCAAGTGGCTAAAGCTATTTCTGAAGGTGACAAGTGTCCATTTTAAGGCATGCAATATATATTGTTGTCCTTAGTGTCTTTTGGGGAAATTCATTCATTTCTCATGTGCAGAAGGGGTTTTGTCCACATGAGAAATGAATGAAAGACGACTATTACTTTATCTGCAGAGAAAAGCTTGTAAAGGGGTTTTTTGTATTGTAACCAGAGTATTTTCTGTCGAAGAGGCGGGTTGTCAAGCCCGTGAGCATTCTCTCCAGGTGAGAGTTTCGATGGGAATTGTTCCCTAGTGTGTTGGGCATTAGTTACAGGGCTCTGAGACAATCTGTCTATCCTATTGTTGAAGCCCTGGAAGGGAAGTGGGGCAGCCCAAGGATTGTTGAGCAGAGAAGGGGCACACTTCCTTGGGTGGGACAAGAATATGGGGAGTGAGAGACTATAGACTAGTTGCAGCAACGAGCACCTTGGACTGAACAATCCTATTGATTATCAGACCTTAGCTTGGCATTAGGAATCCTTTTGCCCTAGTGGAGTTTAAGCCCCAGCTCGAGGGTGACCTGTTGCTGAAATTTTATGAGCAACAGAGTCTATGGCTGGGAGGAACGTCTAAGCTCTGCACGTAGTTGGTGATTTTTCATAAAAGCTAAGTGTTCTTTATGTGCTTGTCTCATTTATTGTGTGCTTAATTATCTATGTCTGATATGGTTAATTCTTGTATGATGTTGCATATAAGTAATTGTTGTTATTCTGTATAATGTTGCTTGCACATGTAAGTGTGGTGTTGATATTCAGTATTTGTACTCGTACATGCATAGTATGATAGTGTTGTTAGTTATTCTTGTTAATTTAACCTTATAATAATGGTCATGAGTCTCTGAGGCAAGGTGAGAATTGTTAAATTTGGCAACATCAACAGTCATTCCCCAATGAGAGGCCATATGGGCCACCCTGAGGCTAGCTAGGGAGATTTGGAGGATCAACCAGTCTTGTGAGGTATGGACAAAAGCCATGGGGAACGTACAACTTTTGTGAGTCAAACCAAAAGTCAGGATGAATGAGATGCTATGTAAGTCTAATGCAAAAGTCAGGGGGAACGTACAACCTCTGTGAGCCTAGTCAAGCCTGTTATCGCACAATTTGTACTTGCCCAAAGCCCAAGGCAAGTGGATACAAAATTGGCGTAACTGGGAGTGACCTATCATTGTCACTTTAATAGGAAACCCCTTTCTATTTAGGAGTATGTCACAGTACCCCAGGGGAGACGTCCCCAGTGACCTGAGGGTTTGAGAAGGCTAAGGCAAATGATGCAAGAAAGTCCCTCCCCTCTCACAAGTCACTCAAGTCAAAAGGTTCTTGTGTCTTGTTAGAGATAAAGCCAAAATAGTAACGTTGTGTACCTACCTAGAACAAGACAACAAAGAGAAAAAAGGGCACTTTCCAAGTACCAAAATGATATCAATGCTTCATAAGACAATGAACTCTTAAAAAATAGACTAGCTGATATGAAATTGCAGCAGTATAACAGTTGATAACAACAATGATAAATTTGTAACAGCCACAATAATTATGCTTCAAAATGCTTGAGAAAATAAATAATAGTTTTAACTAGGCAAATTGATGTTAGATAGTCACAAGCAGTTTTAGGAATGTCTAGCTAGCATAAAATGTCACTTTTAGGGTCAATTTGTTGAGGTTAGATGGCTGTAGCAATATTTTGCAACAGCAGCAAGTTAGTTAGTGAATTTAGATAATCTAAGGTTAGTAGAAGTTAGTAAATGCTCCAAGGAAGATGGTTTGAAATTTGTTTGATCAATCAATCACTTCTAGTGAGTAGACTAGTGCCTTTTAAGGTAATGGAGTCAATTATAACAGCAGCAATTCTTAGAGGAAAATAGCAATGATAATACTTAGTCAAAGGAGATGGAGAGGATGAGAAAGGTGTTGGTAGCCCAAGGCCTCAAACATCCAAGACCTAGAGATAATTGCTAGAAAGTAAGAAAACTTAGGCCCTAGCAATTTCTCTTTTCCTTAGACAAATTTGAAAATAAAATATGCAATGGGCAATGAAGTAGGGTTGCTAGAGTGCTACAATGGTAGGGCTCTAGTAACTATTTCTTTGATAAGGTGCTTATTTGGGAAATTTAACCAAGTGGAAGACTATAGAGAAAAAGATAATAACATATGTCTTTCTCCTGGGGTTTCAAGCAAGCAATTTCATAATCTTTGATATGAAACAACTAAATTCACCATAAGCATTCATTCACAATAAAGAAATGCAGATTTTCTACTTACTTCACCAAGAATAATCAAACTTAAACCCTAGTTGAAGATCTTCCACCATGAAAATAGCCAAGAAACACCAAAAATAGCCTCCTCCAAGAAGTGCGCCTAAAATTTCAGCCAATAACCCTTGAGAAGGGCGCAAATTTCAGACTTCACCACTTGTGTGATGAGTGATGATGAAAAAATGAGTTTTTCTCTCTTATTTATACAATACTAATGACCTTTAATTAAAATTATGTCATCAAAAGGCCGACATGGCCAAATTACATTAAAATCTAGTTTTTACATAAATGTCATTAATTAAACCCTAAAATCAAATCCAAAGGTGACATCATGCCCTTCTAGAGTGATGTTACCCCCCTAGGGTGGAACGCTAGGCCTCAAATGCAAAACATTTGGCCTCCAAAGGCCCCAAATGCTGCCACATGTGCCAACTAGCACACAACCGTCCTCATAAATGCAAACCCTGACTAGATGACGTCTAAGGTCAAAATGATGACATCATGGGCCTCTAAGGATCAACGTCCAAGAAGAAATACAAGACCCCCCTGGGTCTAGGTCAGTCAGAGTGTCCCTGGAGCAATGTCCTTCTTTCTTCCTGGTGCCAGCCAGTGGTTTCTCTTTTCCCCCTGGTGGGGTTACAACATCAATCAGTTGGCCTTTCAGCCCCATAGAGCTTCGACCTAATCATTCCCCCATATGCACTTGTCCACTGGGCAAATTCCTGCAGCGACAACAAGTACGCCCTCCATGGGCTCATAAGTCACAGGGATCATAGCAATGTCAATCACATCTAATAATCAAATTACCCAAACATGTGCATCAAACCCCCCTTTACCCAGACAAATGCTCAAAGATGTTATGCAGTTTAACAAGTCAAGTTTGGAGAGGGTCTCAAGATTTCCTATTGGGCCAATCCTCCTTAAGTTTGGGGTGTTTCCCAGGTGAGAGCCATTCTAGGTCATGTAATTGTGTGAAATAGTGTAGGGGAAGTGTTTGGGCAAAGGGTGCAGTGATAACAGGGAAATGTAGGTCTTGCCTGTGGGTGCCTCTGTAGAGGGCGAGTTGCACCTTATCATGTATGTCATTGTTTCCTAGCCCATTCAAATGCCTTGTATTCTTAGTCTTATTGCTTTTTTGGTCTTTTTTCTTTTCAAGGGAAAAGTTGGGGGACATTGTCCTGGCGTGGTGATCAGAAGTGACAGTGTTACCCACAAGCATTTCACAGAAATAAGCAGGATGGCTCGTGATGAGACCCCCTTTCCCTTGGCTATACCAACAAGAGCCACTACCCCGGTTTGGTGACCAGATAGATGGTAGTGTCATACCACTACATGCCCATGGACCTAATAGGTCGGCTCATGATAAGACCTCCCATCCAACAACTAGTACCTTGAGTTTTGTTTCATCTTATGGGTCCCCTTTTCTTACTAAGAATCCTTTTATTGTTTTCTCTGAAATCCCTGGGCGAAGCATCTCAAAGGTTTCATTTTGGCTTTCAACTCTTGCCAACAACTTTTACCCTCTAAGCCTTTAGCCCCTTCTTCCCACAAGACAAGGTACAACCCTTCCTAGCGTGGAAAACTCAATGCCCGAACCAAGGTAGGGGAAGATGAGAGGAATAATGATGGAAACTGGTAAGTATGATGGACGATGACCTTTCATAGACCCACCCGGTGGCAACTCATCCTAAAGGGGAATCAGCTTACTAGGGCATTATGTCACCTTCCCAGGTATGAACAAGTTAAAGAGCATAAATTCCAAGAAAACGTTATGAAATGAAGGAGAATTCAATGCAGCATATTCAAGCGCTTCAAAAATCAGAGCGACACATACCATGATACTCGGACTCATTACCTCATGGAGCAAGACTTACTGCTACTTCAGTACCAAGCTAGTGGGATGGATGCTACTGCTGCTAATAGATGGGCTGCACTGAAGAAAAGATGGGCCCTCCAGGGCCATGCTCAAGCCATCCGGCGCTCGGCATTCCATGTCTAGGATCTGTGGGCCTCGAGACATGATCTCCTTAGTTATCCCTAGGATAGGGGATAATAAAGCCTTGTGAGCCAAGAGCAAAAGTCAAGGCATCTAGCAAAAGTTAGGTTGAACGTAAAATTCCTATGAGCTAGAAACAAACGATTTTCCTGATATTGCAAATGATGTAAATGTATTGATCTAGTGTGTTGGCACGTGTAACATTATCCACCATGAAGAGAAATTCAAATTGCCATGTAAAGAGTCGAGTCGAGTTGTAAAAGTCAAAGTTGCATGTCTAGGTCAAAGTCAAAGTTGTCAAGTTTGTCGCATGTCGCATGCCACATGTTGCATGTTGCATGCATGACATGTGCATGATGAGTTAGTTCACATGCATTGCCAAGTCACAAGGGCAAGTTGGATTTCTAACTGAAGTGTAAAGTCAAGTTCTAATTTCGGACTCAAGTGTAAAGCTGAGTTATTACAAGCATGCATTCGAGCTGCTAATTCGAGCCCTTTCCTTCACCTCTCCATTCCTGTATAAGCAAAGGTCGACCCTTCTTCTTGTCATTGTGTTTTGCAGTGTGAGGTTGTAGGAATAAGAAGGTTGTGAGTGTTGATACATATCAGTGTAAGAAGGAAGCATAGATATCAGTGTCAAATATCAGCAAGAAGGAAGCGTATCTCTGTTAAGAAAGAACAGCATATCAGTTAAAGAAAGGACAGCATAACAGTCAAGGAAAGGACAGCATAACAGTAAAAGAAAGGCAGCATATCAGTCAAGGAAAAGGGCAGCATATCAGTCAAGAAAAAAGGCAGCATATCAATCAAGAAAGGTTGCATATATCCCTGTTAGGTGAGGTTGTATATTAATCCTGTAAAGGACAGCAAAGCAGCACCCAGGCAGCGCATGGTATCTTCCACAGTGTTGGTCAATAACAAGAGATTATATCAGCCAAGTCTCTCTACTTCTACAAGGTCTTATAGTCTAGTCTAAGTCGTCTTGGCAAGCTCATTTAAGAGCAGATTTTTCATGGTGGATATTTGTAAGTGATCATACTTTATTAATGCAATAAAGGAAGATCGTTTGCTGGGGTTTTTTTCCCTGTACAAGGTTTCCCCAGGGTATATGGGTTGTTGATGTGCATGCTTATGTATCTACATGGTTATTGCTATTCAGTTATGATTCTATATTGTTGAAATATATTAAGCTGGAATCAAAGTGTTGAAGAATTTAAAGAAATAATCTGCATAAGAAATCAAGCTCATAATTTAACAAGAATGGTTGTGTGCGCAGGGAAATACTCTGTGCGCACAAGAGGATGGATTCGCTTGTGCGCACAGGGAAGCAGTTCGCGAGCATGAGGAAAACAAAATTTGTGTGTGACGCCAGAATGGTTTTGCGCACAGTAGAAATCACATGTTTAGAATGGATTACACATACAGTATTGTTGTGTGCTTAGTATGTTTGTGCGCACAATTGTATTGAGTTACTTCCTCTGTTAAAAGTTGTGTCAGAAGAGGAAAGTTTGGGTGGCGTGACCCAACTTGGGGTTGAGCACGTCACTTCAAGTATTTCTGCACATACCAATGTTATAGAGTAGAATCTACGCACTAGGTTTTGGAGTAGCGTTGCTCAGTAGCGGGCTAGGTATGCTACAAATTGGTATCATAGCATTTTGATAGTGTTGGTAACAGGGTACGTGACAAGTTGGTATCAGAGCGGTTTGGTAACGGGGATGTTACATTTTGGTATTAGAGCAGATTGGAAACGGGGATGCTACAATGAGCCTGCTAGCAAGGCAATTCTGCAACACAAGAACCTTAAACCCTCCCACTCCAAATAAGACCACATTATAAATCCCAACCTGCCCTACTACTTTGCTTCAGGTGCTATGGAGTTTTTGGTTAGTTGGGTTGGATTCCAGCAACTTGGTCTTATATTCGCCTTGGGGGTCATTGTTCGATATTTGAGTATTCCATTTGTTACCACCCAAACCCTTGCTTCTTGAGGCAAAAGTCCTAAACTCAAGCAATACCCTAGGGGCACTAAAGAAGAGCTACCCAATGTCACCACATTAGCACCTTCACATGCTTTTGGCCAATTCCTTTCCAGCACAAGAGGGGAAATCCCTAAGGGGCCCTAAGCCAACTAAGGATGATCACAAAGAATGAAAGAGGAGGCTTAGGAAAAGTATATCTGAATCCTGATTTTTTATTTTAATTTGTTTCAGATTTACAACAGAAAAATGAAAAGGTTGATTATGTAAACGTTTAGATGGTTTGAAAGCAAGACTAGTGCTATGGGGTTTACGAGGCAATGGTTTAATGAGCTTTTTCTCAAGTGAATGATAAAAAGTACAGCTGGAATTAGCAAGCTACAGCCATCAATTTCCTGCTGTCCACAAATACAGAATTCTGATTTCAAAACCCTAATGAAGGAAAATTTATCAAGCATGTATGAGAGATTGTTCACAATTAATAAGAGGACATTTCAGCAAGTTCTAATCAAGAAATATCACTTTCATTTAGCAATTTTCAGCCATGAACAATTACAGAATTCAAGAGGGAATTTAACCACAAGCAAATTCTCTTAAACTGCGAACAAGGTTACCCAGATCAAGCTCTCATAACACATTTGAAGAGATAAAAACTTCCACAAAAATATCTCAAGCAATAGTCTACGGTGTCTCCACAAACTTTCAACAACCATTACATGTGGCAGTAGCCTCTATTATATAGAGTTCTAGGCTCAAACCTCCTCAACATTAAAATAATAATATCCATGCCAAAACCCTAGATCTAATCTAGAAATGTATAAACAACTATTATCTACTAACTAACTAGAGTGGACAAGTCAAACAATGAATAAAATAGTGGTGGATATGCCACATGTACAAATGTCCATCAATATGAGCTAAAAGAGGCGGGACACCTCCTCAAAATAAGTGAATGACAAGGGCTCCAACGTCCTCCTCAAACCTCTCCAAGACAAAATGCATCACTACAAATCATCAATAAATGTGCAAGTAACCACCTCCTAGTGGTACGTGTAGGTCTCCAAGGTGAAACATCCCATCAAATGCATGAAAATGTGTGCAATGAAGGCTCCATAGGTAGATGTCTCCTCAAAATACTCCAAGGTGTGGTCTCCAAGGCATAGCAACTCTCCCCAAAGTATGCAAATGGCTATATCCCCAAAGAGAGGAATCCAAGAACTAAAAGATGCCATCAATCCTTGTGCAAGGTCAAGAAACTCCAGCCAACTCACTAGAGGAAGGGAGCGGCCCCACTCACCAAGCAATAAAAAAATGATAATAATAGGTGAATGCTTCAACATATGTGCCAAGAGGGTGAGCACTACACTAAAAACCTCGATCCACCTTGTTACCCCTCATTTTGCATGAGGTCTATGTTGATATTATGGTATCCGCGGGAGGTATTTACCTCCACGTGTAAACCTGACGAGGACAGAATACTCCAGGAAGCAAGAAGAAACCCTAATGAGTTGGCTAATAACCCTAGAAGACTTGTCGACTCAAGAAGATAATTTATATTAGGTTATTAGCCTCCAAGAGAAGAAGTCGGCCAGAAATAATAATATATACTGAACAGACAGATACCCAGAATGAGAAGTCGGCCCAGGCAGTTAGCCAGAATTAGTATAAATATAGGAGACCAGTTCTCATTCTGGCAGGCAGTCTCAGTATTGCAGAGCAGCACTTGTGTGCACTGCAATTGCCCAGTTTTTGCACAGGTTTGGAGGACAGTTGTTGTTGCAGCTGCTGCAGCTAGCAGTTACGCTTGGACTATCTCTTGGCTAGGGTTTGGACTATCTAATCAGCTCTTATTGGTGCGATATCCTTGAGGAAAGGTGCGCTACCCTTTGTTTGGCTATCTAGCCTAGGGTTTGCTTTCGGAGTGATTCTCTGTCAAGGTTAAGGTGCTCGGAGGGTGGCTTCGGCCTATGGTTGGGTGACAAGGGTATTGTCAATGGTAAAACGAGCACATCCACTTATATTCTAACAAGTTATGGGCCCACACCTCC
Organism: Picea abies; assembly: GCA_900067695.1. Classification (NCBI taxonomy): domain Eukaryota; kingdom Viridiplantae; phylum Streptophyta; class Pinopsida; order Pinales; family Pinaceae; genus Picea; species Picea abies. The sequence goes on along the minus strand of CBVK0100387201.1, from coordinate 3,029 downwards.
TTCATTCAGTCTAACCGCTAGAAGGAAACATAGCCGTGAGGATATTAAGCTCGTTGAAGAACTACCGCTACGGTTTCTAGCAGGAGCAGTCACCATAGCACTGCCGCTAGGGTTACTAGCTGGTGCAGTTGCAAAAACCCTAATCCTCTTGTTGAGGCACCTTAGGTGAAGGGATTGACCTAATCTCTAGATAGATCAGTGCGCCTTAGCCTAGCGCATCTCCTGGTACTCTCAGCAAGCCAAGACGTCAAGTTTGAGTTTTTGGTCAAAACTAGGGTTTGACCAAGTCAAAGCAGCCATGACTTATTCTATGAAGTCAGAGAACAAGTTAGAAGGAGCCTCTAACTTCAAAGCGTGGAAGACAAGGATTGACCTCATCCTTGCCAAGAATAAAGTGTTGGATATCGTGAAAGGAAAGATCATGGAACCAGAGTTTGAAGAAGGAAAAGAGAAGGAACCGCAGAACGTTGCAGTTATGGAGAAGTTCAAAGACGATGACATCAATGCCATGAGTATCATAGTGGACTTTATAAAAGACCACTTGATACCCTACATCTCCCATCTTGACTCATCAAAGAAGATGTATGATGCCCTAACAAACCTCTTCTCAGTCAGAAACATTGGACAAATAATGAGTCTAAAGAATGAGCTCCGTGACATGAAGATGAATGATGATGACAGCATAACATCATACTTTGTGAGAATCTCTCAGTTAAGAGATCAACTACAAGCTATTGAAGAGATCATCTCAGAGAAGGAATTGGTAAACATAGTACTCAATAGTCTTCCCAAGACGTGGGATGCATTTGCCGCAAGCACGAACACAAGGAAGGAGTATCTGACATTTGAAGAACTTTGGACTTGTTGTGCTCAAGAAGAATCAAGGATCAGTGCAAAAGAAAAACCCCAAAAGAAGTATGATGATCAAGCCTTCACAACAAGATTCAAGAACTTCAGGAACAAAAGCAAGTTTGGTTCAAAGAAGAAGACAAATCAAGAGAAAGATATTTCAGAAATACAATGCTTCAACTGTCGAAAGTATGGTCACTACAAGAATCATTGTCCCAAGCTAAAGAAAAGGAAGGAGAAACACGAAGCATCAATTGTCGAAGAAAAGGAACCTACAAAGAAGATTAAGCAGGATGAAAGAGACTTCTTCTTCTAAAGGTAACAATACTCTTCTTATTTCTTGTACATATCTTGTTTGCATCATCTCTGTACATATCTTGTATATCTATCTCTTGGAAGATAATGTGTTCCAAGAAGAACTATACCTATGGAAGAACAACAAGATAAGGATGAATATCATTAGATAATACACATGAAAGGATGAAATACGTCAAACAAATCCTGTGAAAGCTATTGCAAGATAAGCCGAATCCATCATGAAGAGACTTAGAAGCAAAGACAGAAAGAAGTCGGCAATCAAGAGGAAATTCGAGAAAGACTTATGACGTTTTTGTGGAAGACAACAAGACGAAAGCGTGGACTCTGTCAAATAGAGAGAGCCAATTATATATTGCAATAGACAACAAGGATGCAGACGGAAGTGTGGACTCTCCCAAATGGAGGGAGTCGATTATACATCACCAAAGAAAAGAGCATGCATGAAGCAAGGATTAGGAGGGAGCTAATCCTGTGATCCATTGAAGATGATGAAGTATATATCCATGGTAGCAGCCATGAAAGGCAGTACGTGTTCAGTTCGACCTTAGAAGAAGACTTCTTCAAAGAGAAGCCTTAAAGTATCCCTAGTTGTCCATCCACATCCGTGATCCTATGATGAAAGAAATAAATGGAATCCTTAGGGCATGGAATCTATAAGAAACTCCATGGACCCAAGAGCTAAAGAAAAACATAAGAAAGAACATGAAGATTCCAAGAAAGAAGAGAAGCCTGAACAACCAGTCATTGTATCGAGAATCACAAGATTACCAGCCTGATATGAACTCACTAAAAGCAATCAAGCAGAGGAACTGAAAGTTGTGATGAAGAACAGTGTATGAAAGACTTATGAATGAAAGCACTGCGAGATCAAAGACTAGAGGTTCTCCCAGATGTAGGGAGAAGACTATGACGATTACTTGTTCCAGTAAACCAAACATACCTATACATGAGTCTTTATATCATCCGCAATATCCATGGGTTGGAGTTCTACATCAGATGAATGCAAGAATGTTCTCCAGAGCAATTGAACAAAGAGCATATGAAGAGCAACCTCAAGACTTTGAGGCATACCAAAAAGAGACCCTTGTATGAAGATGGAAGAAAATAACTTGGTGGAGGACCTCCAGTGCATAGCAGAAGCATGGTGAAGATTTCCTATAACAAGATATTGTATCAAGATGATTACTCAGAAGATCAAATCTCATGATGACAGAAGAAGTGCCACATGGATATGTTCCAGTTTTCCAACAATGATATATTTTATTGATTAGAGCTACATGAAGCCTTCAAAGAAGACCAGTGCTCCAGAACGAAGTACATTTGAAATCAAGCATTACATTATCCGTAATGAAGTTTAGAAAGGAGAAAGAGGTTCTCCAATACATATCTCCACAGATGAGCAAATAAACAAACATCTTGGTAAAGCTTCTGTCCAAGATAAAAGAGTTTGCGTACTCAAGCTGGAGCTCGTGGAGACGACTTCCTTATTGAAAAAGGAAGAGATGACTCCTAGGTTGGGAGAGAGCACTGATATGTATTGACTTATGGACAGTCATTTTTCAGTTTGAAAAATGGTCCAGGATGAGCAGTTTCCTTTCCAGTTCGGAAAGTGGATTGAGATTTCAGACGAACAGCGATTTCTCATTATGGTTAACATGGGAAATGGTCCAGATTGTTGATGTATCATAGACAGCGACTTCCCATTGTAGTTAACATGGGGAGTGGTCTAGGGCAGTCTCTCTTCTTGAGGGTTACTCAAGAAGACTGGCCCGCTTCGCCGGACAGCGACTTCTCATTGTGGTTAACATGAGGAATAGTCTATTTTGGAGGTTGGTACAGGATAGTCTTTTCCTCTTGTGGTT
>CBVK0100387199.1:0-29979 GCA_900067695.1 Picea abies | reverse complement strand
CAATATTAAAATATTATTTCCATGTTTAAGCCCCTAGGCTCATCACTCAGCCCTTTTCCCACCTTCCAGCCCCTAGTTCCTTGCCCACTCTATGGACGCTCAGTCCCCCTTCACTCATTCATCGTGGTCGGTCTGCACCTGGCGGTGTTTATATTTTATTAAATATTCTACATACTTACAAGTACAACAGCAGGCTCCTGGCCTTCAACACTTAGGCTCCCTGGCCTAACAAACACATAAGCCTATAGCTTATAGGAACTCGGCTCACCAGCCTATAACACATATGTACAATTTGTTTCATACATCAGGTTTATAAAGGGCTCGGCCTTGGGGACCTTACATGGGTGGCCACCGATATCCACCTAGATCCATCCTCCCTCCTTAGAAATCAATGGTCTCCATTGCATTATGTGCCCGGGGGAGAGGGAAAATCATTTGTTGAATCTGCATCTTGATGAGCTGCTTGCTTCATTGGAGAAGTTGTGTTGCTTAGATTGTTGAAGGTTGTCACGAACCTATGGATGGAATGGTTGGACATTTTTAACCAGTCTGGCTACATGAGATGCCTGTGTGCAAAAAGAATCTTTACACTTTGTTGCAATCTTATCGATTTGCTTCTGTTGGATAGAAGGTGCTTGGATCGAGGCTGTAGTGGTTGTAGTATCCCTATGTTCACCTTTTGAACACATTGTGAAGAAGTTGAATTTTGTAGCATGAGATACTACCTTGTGACATTGTTTAGGTGGGACAGTAATTGGAACTACCTCTAGTATCATGTAGAGATGACCCCCCATAGTAACAATGACACTACGTGGTCGATACTCGTAGATAGCATGGTGCTTCCACATGTATGGTTGGCCCAAGAGAACATCACAGAAATCTAGGTGGGAAACATCACATAATACCTATTCCTAAAAGGTTTGGATGTCATATGACAATCGGCACTATTGGCTGACATGAAGATCTCATCCCTGGTGAAGCCACCCGATGTCGTATGGTTGCAGGTCTTTTGTTGTCGACAATCCCAACTGTTTGATGACCTCTATTGAGATGAGGTTCTACTGGCTTCCGCTATAAACAACAAAATGCAGTGGAGTCCCCTTCACCCACATCTGTGAATGAAAAAGGTGTTCCTTCTCTTCAGAATCTGTTGGTTCTTCTGGTTGAATTGTTGTGGTCGCGACAATAGCAGTGGGGTCTGCATTGATGATCTTTCGTGTATCAGTATTTTCATAATAAAATTTCAAATTAGGGTTCATCTCCTTGTCTTTTATCTCAACCACCAATGATTGTTTTGAGCGACATTCATCGGTGTTGTGCCAGGGGATTTTGTGGAAATCACACCATTTTTCAGTGTCCTTCTTCGTCTCTCTATGACCCTTCTTTTCATGTGGCTTGGAATGGTTTTTGAGATGTTGTTTGTGAGGGACGTCTTTATCATACTTTGGTTGTTGCGGATTTGCAGACCCGAACTCCCATTTTATTTTGGTGCTTAAACTTCTACTTTATTTTAACAACATAGCGATAAGCAAAACTGAGTGAAGAGATGTCTAGAAAATCCATTTCAATTTGGATGTATCTGTGTAGAGCCCCATGGTATTTCATAACCAAATATCATCTGGAGTCTTTGATACCTAGCATGGTGTGCAAGGTATGGAAGGTATTGGTGAAATCTGGAACTGTTTGGCCCCTTTCTTTCTATAGTGTGGTCCATCTCATGTACTGGTCCTCATAGTTGTCAACAGGGTAATATTGTTCCTTTACCGCATCCACACAAAAAATACCAAGTGGGATCAGCCCCATATATTCTAGAATCCTCTATGGAACTTTTCTCCCAGTAATTTTCCCACCAATGTTTGACATGGGGGAGAGCCTTAAGGTGTGCGAAGGTGATATTTTCCCTGTCAGAGAAATTATGAACAAAGAAATAACCTTCTATCATATTTAACTATTTTTCTAAGGCATCCACATCTATCTGTCCTTCAAATATGGGAATATCAAAATTAACTTGTACCTTGAAAGGTGAGGTACTTCCAAAGTGGCCGCTTGATGAATACGCACCTGTTTTTATCGGAAGGCATTGAAGGATGTGAGCAAAATTCTCCATCATTTTGTCTCTCTGTCGCGTGAGATCTTGTTCAAGCAACAGATTAATAGAATCATCTGGTATGTCATTTTTATTTTCTTCCATCGTGGAGGGTTTCTTGGACATGCGAGAGTTATTTTCTTCAAGAGAGACAATCTCGAGACCCAACTTGCTATACTTGAACCTCATCCAGGACATGCACTGAAAAATGATCAAGAGTAGCCTGCTCTGATACCACTGATCCGGATTATTTTTGGCACGAAATGAGAGCAGAGATATAATAAATAAATGTACAGAGATATCTGAGATATCCAATAATATAAAATAAATTTATCAGAGATGCAACCATAAACACAAAGATACAGTAATACACAATTTTCTATTAATGAGAGAAAATGTACAAAGACTGTAAAAGTACAGAGTGAAAGACTCGCTAGAATGGTGGAAGCTTATCTCTGAGAAGAGATGTGTCCTATACTCACATTCACAAGAAGATTATTTTACAATGAGGCTCCAGAGGCCTTTTTATCATAAATAAAATTCAAAACCCTAACCCCAGAATATGAAAATCCAACAGTTTTGTGGACCTCGTTTTGGGTAGTTTGGTGTATCAACTTCCCGAGGGCGTAACTTTGGAATACGATCTCCATTTGGGGCGCACGATAGCTCGTTGGAAAGGTATAATTGAGGAGAATCATTTTGGGGGATCAATCAAAGCCTTCAGTTATCATAGAGAATCTCTATCCCAAAAAACCTTCATTTAGACCCTCAAAATGGCCTTGGAAGTTAAAAACTGCTAAAAATAGTACATTACCAAAATTCCCAAAAATTATTTTGAGCCAGTTGGAAAAGGTGGGTTTCCACTAATATCCACCTGGATCAGCCCTTAATTTCTCTCCACATGAAAATGCGATCATAGATTGGGGTCGCAAAATTTCTCGTGAAATCTCATTTCAACTGAGCAATTTGAAAAAGAACCGAAAATTTTATATGACATTCTATCTTATTTTCTCCATAGCTTATTTCCATGTTTTTGAGGACTTACTGAGGGAAAGAGGTATTGAATTTAAATCTAAACCAGTCTTCACCTAGTATTCAGCCTTGTGGAGGAACAAATCTCAGTATCATTTCTACCCGGTTCACAATAATTTTATATCGAAGTTTAAAAAAATAGTTTTTGGACCTAATACGTCAAGGTTATCACTCGAAATTGCCACCTTTATCATGGGGAAAGGATTTTTTGAAACCACTGAAGATTTCAATATTATAAGCATATTTGGTTGTGAAGAGAAACTTTTCCTCCTCTCATTTTATGTATCAAATAGGAGTTTTGTTGTAGAATTTTGCAGGCAATATAAGTCTTGGGATCGTTTCTTCAATGAGACGAGAAAAAAGAAATTCATCCTATTGCCCTGGAAAATCAGAGAAATTATTGTAAAACACATCTCCCATTTGGATGAACTTGCAAGTCATCTTGACCAAATTGGCCTAAACAAAGTTGAACTTGTTGAGGTTTTCAACCCAAATGATATGTTTATTGCACATATGTCCTCAACCAATTATTCTTCTTATTTTACTAAAATTGAATAGTTTAAAGAAGGAGGTGGATATAATTTGAATCTTCGTGAGACTTCGCTTGGCCAATATTTTAATTATTTGGAGGAATTAGTCAGTACCAATGAGGGATATTGACATTAAGTTAGAGAAGCAACAAATAAGCATCCCAATTTACCGATTGCATCTCAAAAGAGTACCCTGATAAAAACAAAACCTAGAACCAGTGGTTTAGAGAGGAGGAAAACACCGACCGGAATTTCAGATGATGGAGGTGATAAGGACCCAACAAAGAAAAATATTAAAAAATATCACATTGTATATACCTCTACCAAGAGAAAAAGGGAAACACAAAAATAGGATTAGGTGTACCTAAAACACAAGAAATCCCATGAGCTATGGATGTAGACAAGCATTTTGAAGAACCCAATTGGTTTGAGCAAACATTGTTGGAAACCTGAGAAATCATTGAAGCCCTAGTCACTCAAGAACCGATATATTTGAATAAGCATCTGTAACTTTGCACCAGCCTACAATCGAGTGTCTAAAAAATTGTTAATTGAGAAAGTGAATACAAAAAACAAGAAGGTATCCAAGAAATGGAAATCAACAATTGATTTTGATGGGATTGCACCATAAAAAATTGTACAATTCCATGAAGCAACTGGAGAAGCCCCGAAACAATTTGTCAATAACATTGAAAAGGAAAATTTAGAATTAAAACAAAAAATAAAGGAATTAGAAGTAGATTTAGTTCTAAGGACCTTTGTTTGCAAAACCTTTAAATACAGTTCAACCAACACTCACTTTAGAAGATATTCTAAAAAGAAGAAACAAATGGAAAGGTTCATCTAGTTTGTTACAAGCAATAAGAAAATATGTTGGAGACAAGATACAAAAAAGAATAGATTTGATTCACGAAATTTGGGAGCTTTCATAGAGCTCCACCAACTTTGCAACAAGGATTAAAAATTTCAAAGAATATCTTTAGAAAGATCTGGAGAATGATGAAGGTTTCTACAAGGAAGTTGTGGATACATTCTAAGAAAAAATTTCAATCTTAAGTGATATTTGTTGAAATTTTCCTAAAACTAGTTAGGGTTAGATTTACCATAGCAATTTAACTACTTTTACATGCTCATTTTACCATAGACGATGTTACATCATTGTCACCCAACCATAGGCACCTATATGTGCCACCCTCGAGCATAGCACATAGAGATCTATCATGGGAAACCCTCTTGGGGAAGAAAACCCAGCAGAACTTCTTCAGTATAGATTCATCAACCAAGTACAATGTCAGTACAATGATCTCTCAGAGAGAAATATCCCAGATAACCCTTCTACTTAAAAAGGAAACTCTAATACTAGACTTGTGCTTTGTCACCATAATATACACCAAGTATTATACCAAGACATACACCAAGAGATACACAAAGGAATAATCCAAACCCTAGTGTGTTACCCTAGCAAGTTAGTGCATGAGAGAGAGACCAACCAAGACCAAGATATGCACCTTATCCTTCCTCATGTAGTTGCAGCTTCCTCATGTAGTTGCAGCTGCAACTGCAGCTCTTCACCAAAATAGCATTATAGCTGAGTGTGTTGTGATGATCAAATGAGTAAGGTGTCACCTTATTTATACTTATTCTTCCAGTGAATTTTTCCCATAGGGTCGACCTCTCTTTTCTGGCAAATATAATTTACTTTGACTTTTTCTAGTGGGGTCAACTTCTCATATTGCAAGTACAAAATAAAATAATAATTATTTTCCTGAACTGACATTACAAATATACTTTATCATTATTATTTTATGGTTTTGACTTAATCAAATACAATAAGAATATCTTCTGGAGCTACATAATACTTCAACACTCCCTCTTAGCAAGGAAGGTGTTATTCTGGCACTATCTTCAATATTGTTTATGTATGCATATGTACTCTAGACCATTTACTTGTTGACTTTCCATGAATATATACATCACTAGAATTTATGTAACATCAACACTCCCTCTTAGATAGGGAGTTATTATCCATGATGCTCTTCATCTAGTAGTCTCAACAACATCCATCCATTACACATGGCATGTACAAGACTACCACCAATCACATGGTCCTGCAGACCAGTCTACAAGTAGCATCACCATACCCACACAGGCTATCTCATGATTAAACATATCATGTCACAAGTATCACCATCATAGACAAATAGGCTTTTTCATAGTCACACACATACTATCTGATGAATCGATACATCACAGTCACCATCATAGCCATATATTGGCTTTGTCATAGTCACACATAGACTATTTAATGGTCATGTCACAGTCATGCATCTAAGGTCTCATCAACACATGTAGCATCTCTATAGTGGGCACAACCTTATTTTCCTCTCGATCCTTATGGGTCTCGGCATCCTTTTGGACCTTATGAAATTATAGGAATTCATATAGCTCACTCAAAGCTATGCAACTATCCCCACAAAAAACTACGCTACTACCCAATCCACACAGATTCTGGGAAATTTATCAGTTTGAGCCAGTTCACACACAGAACTGTGCTACTACCCAATCCTTACAGAGTCTGAAAAACTATTCAGTTTGATCTAGTTCACACAAACTTGTGCTACTACCCAATCCTTACGGACTCTGGGAAACTATCGTGCTTGTAAATGCCTACCCGTTGTTGCCACACTCTGTAAGTTACTACCCCAAGAATCGCATATCTGACTCATCACTCCCTCTTACAAGGGAATTCCTTCTGGACCATGCAAAGCTTGTCCTTGAAGTACTCAAACTTTAACTTTGACAAAGGCTTGGTCAACGCATATGTTATCTACTAGTTTGTGTCAATATATTGGAGCTTCACAACTCCCTTTTGCACCAAATATTGAATATAATGGTACTTGAACTTGACGTGCTTGGACTTGTCATGAAACACCAGGTTCTCATACAAATTTATACAACTCCAGTTGTCACAACAAATATAAGTCACCTCCAACTAGAGATTAAATAACTTTGCAAGTAACTTCTGAAGCCACATAGCTTCGTGAATAGCTGAACATGTTGCTATGTATTCTTCCTTGGTCGTACTGAGTGCCACACTAGTCTGCTTCCTGTTGAGCCAAGAAATCATAGTTGACCCCAAACTGAAGCAACATCTTGATGTACACTTCCGATCTGTGACACTACCAGCCTAACTTGAATCGGCATAGCCATGCAGTCTTATCTTACTATCTGAAACATATCAGAGTCTAAAGTCTATCATACCCTTCAGGTACCTTAGCATGTGCTTTTCCGCAATCAAGTGAACATGTATTTTTTCAACCATATACTGACTCAAACTCTTCACCTTAAAGAATATATATGGCCTAATGTTTGTCAATACATCAATGAACCAATCATGTGCCTATACATGGTGACATCCACTATCTCTGAAGAAGTATCACTCAATAACTTCAGGTTCGCCACCATTGGTGTGGGCATGGATTTACAATCCATCATTTCTAATCTCTTCAGGATCTTTGTTTTATATTTTCCTTATCTAAGGAAAATCCCGTTTGGTTTATGCCACACCTCTAGACGCAAGAAATAATTCATCATACCCAATTCTTTCTTCTCGAACTCTAATGAAATATTTCTCTTGCACTCAACGATGAGCTTCCGGTCCCCTGTTAGAAACATGTCATCCACATATAACAACAACATCACTAGTCCACTATTCTCAACCTTGTAGTAAAGGTTGGGATCTGTTTTACACTTGGTAAAATCCAAGCTCATCATAAATATGTCAATTCTATCAAACCATGCCTTGGGTGCTTGTTTCAATCCATACAAGGCTTTCTTCAATTTGTGCATGTGTGTCTTCCTGAAATGTGTCTCGAATCATTGTGGTTGCTCCACGTACACTTTCTCTTCCAATACACTATTCAAAAAGGTTGTGTTCACATCCATCTAATGTATCTTTCATTTCATCATTGAAGCTATTGCAAGTGTATTTCTAATCAAAGTGTATCTCACCACAGGAGAAAATGTCTCCTCATAATCTATTCCTTCATTCTAGGAGAGTCCACGAGCCTCGAATATTTCCTTTTACTTCTCGATACTACCATATGTTGAATGTTTCATCTTGTAGATCCATTTGGAAATCACAAATAATTTCTCTTTCATTCTCAAAACCACATCCCAAACATCATTCTTAATGATGGACTGGCATTCCTCAATCATGGTATCTTTCCATACTTTATTCTCTGCAACCTCTTCATAACAGGTAGGCTCAGCATCAATGATATCACATAACAATGCCACACAACTAGAATATGGTCGAGGTTTATTTCTTTCTTTGAAAGATCCATCTAGAGTACCATACTTCTCAGCATCCTGAATAATCTCATGAGCCCAAGCTGGTCTTCTTTTCTTTGTAATCATTTATGTAGGTCTTTGTGGTTCTGTCATGTCATGATTATCTGGAACATGCTCTTCTGGTACAATGTCATTACCTGCAATTGTTATCATTTGGTTCTTTATTTCTGCTACACCATTTTGTTGAGGATAATAGGGAGTAGTGAGCTCCCTCTTAATCCCAACTTCTCTGCATAATGTTTTGAAGTCATTTGATGTGAAATCTCCTCCATTATCTGAATACAAAGTCTTTCTCTTCTTTTCAGAAAGATTTTCTACAAGGGCTTTGAATTCCTTGAACTTGTTGAATACTTCACTTTTTGTTTTCAAGAAATAGATCCAATTTTTATGTGAGAAATTATCAATAAATGAAACATAATGTACATACCTTCTTAGTGAAGTGGTTTTCATTGGTCCTCACATGTCTGAGTGCATGATATCCAAAATGCCTTTGGCTTTGTTGTCACTACTTGTAAACGAACTCTTCCTAATTGTCAGTCTGCTCCATGTCTCAAACTGGAGGCTATCTAATATGTCACCTTCTGCAACTGTCATTGTAGCTCCCTCTCAGAGTTGTCATCGGTGAATTGATTATGTGGTAACCTTCTTGGAACACAGACATCTCCATGGTAACTTTCATGGACTTTGTAAGATAACCTGCCCGAGACAAGAACAACAAGAGAAAAATTATTTCCAACATAATAACAATTTCATAAGAACATATCTATGATAACAAGAATGAAGGACAATTTCATGGTAATCCTCATATCTTTACCAAAGTGACCTACCTAGAAGCAAAACAACAATTATCTCCTAGAGGAGATGTTAGATCATCTTGCAAATAAGTACAATAAGCATTTATATCAATAATACCCACATGCTACCAAGTATTTATTGTACCTAGCAGAAATAGAACCTTTCAAAGACTGTTGACACAACTATAGTGTTTACTTGTAATGTGGCAATTATCAAACTTGATATGTGCAAGTTGGAAACTTATCAATTTAATCAATCAAACCTGGAACCTAGAGTCTTATCTCCAAGAATGAGTGTTGATATGTTTCTTTTGAGTCTCCTTCATTCAAGATGAGAAGTATTCTCTCCAACATGTCCCTTGTACTAAGACAATATGTTTTCTTGAAAGAAATCTAAGTTAGAGAATATAATGCAAATAAACTCTAAAATCTCAATCTTAATCAATCTAAAACTTTGACTAAATTCAGCTTATAACTTTAACTTTGACCAAAGGTTAGTATAATAATCATAACTTCAATAGATCAAAATGAAACTAGATGTTCATAAGATCACAATAATTCCATAACAGCTAGAGGCATATCAAAAAACCAAACCTGGAGTGTGTTGTTCCTTTGAATGTGTTGGATCTGAGATCCCACTGGATCTACGATTGTTGCTTGGTAAAAATATCCATTCTCCTCAAACACCCTCAAGATAGTGATACTGTTTAAACATATACAAGTACATACCTCCAGTAGTAGCGACAAACGACAGCAAGCAGTAGTAACATCTGGAAACAGTGGCAAGCAATGACAAACCCTAAAACTTCAAAGTGCTCCAACTTGCAATCTGAAGGTAGTTGGAGATGAGCTAGGGTAGGGTGCACTTGTTTGTGAAGGAATTAGGCCAAATGTCCTATAAAAGGTGTTCAATGAGCTTGATAAAATAAATTGTGTAGTGGTATGGTACCACAACACAATACTGCGACAAACTATAGTGTCGAGGTAAATCTCACGATCTTCCTTCCAACGATTAGATTGTATGAAGGAAACTAGCTCTGATACCATGTTGAAATTTTCCTAAAACTAGTTAGGTTTAGATTTATTGTAGCAATTTAACTACTTTTATGTGCTCACTTTTCCATAGACGATGCTACACATTGTCACCCAACCATAGGCACCTATATGTTCCACCCCCGAGCACAGCACACATAGATCTATCCTAGGAAACCCTCTTGAGGAAGAAAACCCAGCAGAACTTCTTCAGTATATATTCATCAACCAAGTACAATAACAATACAATGCTCTCTTAGAGAGAAACATCCCAGATGACCCTTCTACTCAAAAGGAAAACTTGGCTACTAGACTTGCGCCTTGTCACCAGAAGATACAGCAATTATTATACCAAGACATAATCCAAACCCTAGTGCATTACTCCAGAAAGGTAGCTCATGAGAGAGAGACCAACCAAGACCAAGAGATGTGCCTTATCCTTCCTCATGTAGTTGTAGATGCAACTACATCTCTTCACCAAAGTAGTGTTATAGTTGAGTGTGTTATGATGATCAAATGAGTAAGGTGTCACCTTATTTATACTTATTATGCCAGTGAACTTTCCCATAGGGTTGACCTGTCTTTTCTAGAAAATATAATTTACTTTGAATTTTTCTCGCAGGGCCGACTTCTCATATTGCAAGTAAAAAATATAATAATTATTATTTTTCTGAGCCAAAATTACAAATATACTTTAGAATTATTCTTTTAGGGTTTTAACTTTATCAAATACAATAAGAATGTCTTATGCAACTACATAATACTTCAATAATATTCATAGAAGAGAGAAAAACCTTCCTTCAAACATCCGGATGAAAAAAATTAATGCATGGATCAAACCTACCCTAAGCCAACCTAACCATAACTAAGAAACTAATATTAAATGAGTTTTAGGGCCTCAGGGACCTTGACATATCCCCTCTCTTTTAAAAATGGTTTTCCCTCAAAGCTTGTAATTGAGGGTGTTTCTTCATGAACTACTCATTTTCCCATGTAGATTCTTCTAGAGCCATATTATTCCACTTGATTAGGTACTCCTTAATGGTTCTATTCCAAATAGAAATAGAACGTCAATCTATAACTTTTTTGGATTCAAGAATCAACTTCCCTTCTTCATCTTATTCTAGAAGTTATGTCTGCACTGCCATAGTTTGTCCCAAAACCCTTTATATGAAATATACATGAAATACCTTATGGATGCAAGAGGAAGGAAAACCCAATGCATATGTGACTTTTCCAATATTGTGAAAAATATTGTAGGGTCTATTAGCATTGAGAGTCACCCTCATACTGCAAGAGGGTAAGCCCAGTACCCATCAAAATGTTTGGTGGATGTTGGTTTTATGAGTGGAGGTCAAATGGATGAAACTCAGTACAAGAATGATTTTAACACAAACACTGGACAAGCAATGCATAGGGAAGTGAGGTCCTCATTAACTTCAGTTAGTGATTTGAGTTTAAGTGTGAGAAGAAGGAACACTTGGTTAGAGAGGTGAACAAGACTACTATGAGTATCTGGTTTTCGAGCAGCTTGGTGAAGAAAAACTCAGGCTCAAGAGCGCTCTTGAACTTAAGTTTCAGACACTGAAATGTGTCACAGTAGCATAATAATCGAACCTACATTACCATGCAACTACGACAACTCAAATGGATCCTCCATGCCTGAGCCTTTTAGCGTAAAGGGAAATAAGATAAAAAAGAAGCTAACTAAAACTAGTCACAACAATATTGTAATCAAACCTACATTACAATAGAACCACAACCCTCGACTGGATCCTCCATGCTCGAGCATTTCAGCATAGTTTAAACAAAGAGATGAAAGAATTTGACTTCTATTAATGTGAAACTCTCAAATTTGATAGATAAACAAAGAATAGTTCTGGCATCAAAATTACACAGTAGGGAGCTATGCACAACCAGTTGACAACCCTAACAAAAACTTGAATTGATCTATTTATACTCAGATTAGTCCACGACTACCATGAGTGTGATCTATCCATACCATTCAAGGATTTTCGTCTGGGAATCCTTCTGTCAAACTATGCATGCATCATTCTACCATATGCGAGCTCATATTAGCATGGGCCTGCAAGAAAAACCATCCATAGGGGTACCTCGGGCTGACAATTTTGTCTCCACATCCAGACTTTCCATGCCCTCTAATTATGGAGTGAGTCGAGGTTTCAACCACCACTCCTTTTTCATTAACTGCTTTCTCTCAGGATCACAACGAGGCTTAATGCCTAGGGGGTGACCACGTGCTTCTCTTGGATTTGACATTTTATAAGCACGTGATTGCGGGGTTGTCGAAGGCGATTTCAACCCACACCGCTTTTGAGCCCACAATCCACCACCTTTCACCATGTATCTATTTTGCTATACCATGGTTTAATTTGTGGGACCACCCAAGAATTTTATCATTCAAGCATGTTGTATCCCCATAATGAAACGTGATTGTTGATCTAGTCACAATCTGCGATTTGGGTGCTCCTGTTGAATTTAGCGCCACCACTAAAGTTTATCCACCTATCAAATTTAGGATCATTCTAATTGTGCTAGGAGATGGCGCTAATTTTGGCGTTGAACAAGAACACTTCCAAGAGGATGATTTGACATGGTGGCCTTACATCATTATGTTGATGTGTCATGAAAAGAGAGGCGACACGTGTCACTTGGAAACAAGCGGTTGATATGCCCAAAGGTTCCTAGACTGAGTGCCATGTGTCATCATCAGATGGATGCCAGGTGTCATGACTAACGAGAGCACCACATATCCGAACTAATGACTGCGACATACTTTGGAACTTTAGAGCTTAGGGGTGGTATGCATGTAGATCTGGAGCACTGAAGTGACCGTCGATCTGAGGAGGACACATGGTAGGGATCTATTAACTCCGGGATAAAACACTCTGGATGAGAACGGGAGTGAGGAAGCTAAAACTCTCAAAGCCCGGAGTCCCGAAGAAAACTACCACCATTATATTTGGATGGACACACGGCAGCAATCTATGGACTTCGAGAGAAAATGCTCTAGATGAAAGCGAGAGGGGAGGAGCTAAAACTCCCAAAGTCTGGATTCCTGAAGTAAATATTAATCCTCCTATGGATAAGGATGCGTGTCACTTGATCTGCAACTCTGGGAGAAATCACTCCGGAGGAAAATGAGAGGGGAAGCCCCAAAGTCCCAAAGTAAACATGATTGTTCGATATGAAAGGACGCATGGCGCTCGATCTGTGACTTCAGACAAAAGCACTTCGGATAAAATTGGGAGTGGGAAGTCGAAACTCTTGAAGCTCGAACTCCTGAAGTAAATCATGACTGTCTGATCTGAAAGGACACGTGGCGCTTGATTTATGACTTCGGGCAAAAGCACTTCGGAGCAAATTGGGAGTGGGGAAGCTTAAACTCTTGAAGCTTGAACTCCTGAAGTAAATCATGACCATCCGATCAAGAAGGATGTGTGGCTCTTGATCTATGACTTCAGGGATTCCATCTGGTCTTTAAACCTTGCGTAATTTTGACATGTTGAATACACGTGAGTCATTGATATGAAATGCTCCTGGGATCTCCACCATTGAAAATTGAACTCGACCACTACTTGTATTTCAGCCCAAAAATAGACTGCTCTGAATGTTTTGCTTGTGCTTATGGTTGTTTCTTGTGCAAGCAAAATATTTGGACAACTGCTACGACCCTTAACAACTTCATGTGATAACAGGGTCCATAAAATTTTGGAGCTAATTTCCTATTCTTATTTTTTTTGAGATTAAATTTCTTATAAGATTGTAGTCTCAATAATACCCAATCACATTCCTCAAATTTACTTTTACTTTGATGTCAATCTTCTTGCTAATTCATCTTGTTTCATGCCATTTGAAGTTTTTCCTTAGAAATTGTGAAGGTTTCTTTAGTCTTCTCCATATGTGACTCTATCTCCTACACATTGGACTTGTCCTACAAAAAGTGTGAGATACTAGGATTTGAATATCCATAAAGGGCCTCAAATGGGGACATCTTAGTAGATGTGCGATAGGTGGTATTATACAACCATTCTACTAAAGGAAGGCACTTCACCCATTGATATTTCTTGTATGGAGAATAACAATGTAGATAACCCTCTAAACAATTGTTAACTATTTATGTTTGACCATTTGCTTGTGGATGATATGCTAAACTCATAGCTATTCTTGTTCCACTCATCTTCCATAATTCTTCCCAAAAATTTCTAGTAAATTTTGGATCTTTGTCACTTACTATTACTTTAGGAAATCCATGAAGTCTATGAATTTCCTTCATGAACACTCTGTCACTTGACTCGATGTATATGTACTTTGAATTCCACAAAAATGTGCATATTTTGTGAGTTTATCCACTACCACAAAAATGTCACCCTTACCTTCTGACTTCATTAAACCTATAATGAAATCCATTGATATATCTTCTCATCTTTGATTAGGTATGTGTAAACGTTGAAGTAAACCTGGAGCTTTTACTATCTCTCCTTTATTTCTTTGGCAAACTTGACATTCTCTTACAAATATTTTAATATTTTTTTTCCCAAAAAAAAAAAAAAATTATCCTATGATATGTTTTAAGGAACCCTAAATGTCATGTCATCGAAGAGTCATGAGACTCCTTTAATATTTTTTGCTTCAAATTTGATTGATGGGTTAAAAATATTCTACCCTTGTACCAAAGGATATCTCTCTTCCATCCCAATGTTCTATAGAGTTCATCCCTTCCTTTATACATTGTATTTTATGTCTAGTATTATTGTCATTTTTCCATTCTCAGTGTGCTTCTTCCAAACATGCATGAATGGAAGATGTAATGGAATATGAACTTGAGGCTTCTTCTATTTTGTAAAGGACATCTGCTACCACATTATCCTTCCCCTTTTTGTAGATTATTTAAAAATCAAACCTTTTCATCTTTCTACCCATTTTTGTTGCTCTTTTGATGAAAATGTTTTCTCCAAAAAAAAAATTAGGTTAATCTGTCTTGAATTTTAAATACCTCCTAATGAGATATTGTCACCATTTTTTATTGCATGTAAAATTTATGTCATTTTGTTTTCATACGTAGATTTCACCAAGTCATTCCCCTTGAATTGTTTACTTTCAAAGACCAATGGTCTCCCTTCTCACGTCAATACGACTCCAATTCCTTGTCTTGATGCATCACATTCAACTATGAATGTTTACCAAAATCAAGTGTTGCCAATACTAGTGTAGAATGTTGGATATGTGTTATAATCTTTGCATGACTAGTTGTAGTGTTGTCTATGTTACACCAGGTGTGTAGGGGGGTTTTAATGGGGGGCTCTAATCCCCCTCTTCAGGGGTTCGGGGGGTAGCGCCCCCGAGAAAAAAATTTTCCTTAGAAAACATGTTGCATTTTTGCCTCGTTTTTCATGTCGCCTCAATTTTCTTGTCCATTGTTGGGCATTTTTTCGGCACATGGTTTTTCATCACATGGGTTAGAGTTTTGGATGCCACCAGATAATATATGTATATTGTATTGTAAACAATGTATCACTATGAATGAATATAGAACACTATGAATGAATATAGAATATGATGGTTTTCCCGGTTTGGGTTTCCAAGGGAAAAATATCTATGTAATGTCTGTATTTTCCATTGTATCTTTTTTGTTCTTTTATTGAAAATTTGTTTGCAGTAAAATATTGTACAAGGTTAAAATCTACATTTGGTATTATAGTTTCATTGGCTTCAAGGGGATGCCTTTGTAGTCAAGGGTTTGGCTCAGGACTGTGATAAGCCTTGTTACAGTGGGATATCTATGGTATTGTTTTTTCAGGTGAAAAGAAATGGCGAGAAGTTCGAAAATGGAGATTGAGAAGTTTAATGGGAAAAGTTTTGAGTTGTGGAAGCTCAAGATGGAAGATCTGTTGGTGAACAGATATCAGTGGATCGCAGTGGATCCAGGTACTGCACCTATAGGGACTTCAACAAATGATTGGAAAAAGTTGAATCGGAAGGTGAAGAGCATAATTTGACAGTGTCTCTCATATTCAGTATTAATGAATGTGTCGGAGCAAGCTACAACCAAATATTTATGGGATAAGTTGGAGAATTTGTATCAGTCTAAGTCCCTAGTAAATAAACTCTTCCTAAGAAAGAATATGTATAACCTAAGGATCAGATATGGAGACTCAGTGGCAGAGCATTTGAACACCTTCAATACTATGGTAAGTCAGTTAGTATTTGTTGAGATTAAAATTTTAGATGAGGAGAAGTGTATCAGTTTTTTGTGCTCTTTACCAGACTCATGGGATAGTCTGGTTGTGGCCATAGGTAGTAATACAATTTCCTTGAAGTTTGATGAAGTGGTCTCATTCTTGTTGTCATAGGAGATGAGATGTAAGAACATGGAAGGACAGAGCACAGATGCATTATTTGCAAGAGGATGCTCCGAGGAAAGAAATAGATCTTAGTCCTCAAGTGGAAGATCTAAGTCTACAGGAAGATCTAAGTCTCCTGGAAAGTTTGTAAATGTATGTTGGAGATGTGGAAAAGAAAGGTACTACAAGAAGCAATGTAGATCCAAAGTTGAGAAAAAGAAGGGATCTGAAGAATCTCCCTCTACAGAAGAAAATACCTCCAAGGAAGAAGGAGGGGATGTGTACTTAGCTTCTTCAAGCAAATATGCAGATCATGAGGCATGGTTGCTTGACTCGGATTCATCCTTTCATATGACTCCCCATAGGGAGTGGTTTGTGAATATGAAAGGTATGATGGAGGTAATGTTTTCCTAGGTGATGATTCGACAACCAGAATCATAGGTCAAGGAAAATTCAAGTTGAGGCTCATTGATGGAAGAATTAGAACACTACATGTTGTCTTGCACATCCTAGGATTGGCCAGAAATTTGAGTTATGTAAGAAAAATGGACGATGCAGGGGTAAAAACAATATTTGAAAAGAAAACTTGCAGGATGGTTTGAGGAGCAATGGTGTTGTTTAAGGAAGTTGGGTTTGGAACTCTCTATAAGATGCAAGGAAGCATTATTAGTGATGGGTGTAATAGTTTCATTGTTCCTGATATTGGATTTGAAGAAGAAAGAACTCCTATAGACTCTGGAGAAAAGGTTATGATGTGGCATCAAAGACCGAGGTATATTAGAGAGAAGGGTCTTTGACTACTACACGGTAAAGGTATGGTTGAAGATATGCCTAAATACTCTCTGGATTTTAATTTCTATGAACATTGTGTATATGGGAAGCAGAATCGGGTAAGATTCCACTTTGGTGCAACGAGGGTAGAAAAAAATTTGTATCTAGTTCATAGTGATGTGTTTGGACCTATGTCGATTCCATCATTGGCAAAATATGTGTACTATATCTCATTTATAGATGACTTCTCGAGGAATACTTGGATATATTTCTTCACAAAGAAATCTAAAGTCTTTGACATGTTTAAAGAGTTTAAGGCTCTTGTTGAGAATCAAAGAAAGAAAATAATTAAGGCATTGAGGACAAATAATGGCATAGAGTTATGTGGGAATGAATTTGAAGAATTCTCTAAGAAGTGTGTTATAGCAAGGCAGAAAACTACTCCATACACACCTCAAAGGAATGGAGTTGCAGAAAGGATGAACATGACGCTGATGGAAAAAGCAAGGTGCATGCTCAATGGTGTTGGGTTAGGGCAAGAATTCTGGGCAGAGGCAGTGGGTATTGCATGTTACCTGGTCAACAAATCACCCTCATCGGTGTTGGATGAAAAGACTCCACAAGAGGTATGGATTGGTAAGGAACCTTCTCTCACACATCACAAGGTATTTGGTTGTGATGCATATGTTCATGTTCCAAAGGAAAACATGAATAAGCTAGATAAGAAGGCTGAAAAGTGCATCTTTATTAGATATAAAGATGGTCTCAAAGGTTATAAGATTTGGAACCCAGAAACTAAGAAGGTAGTGTATAGCCGAGATGTGTTATTTAGAGAAATGAAGGATGTTGTTAAACAAGAAGTCCTACCAAGTAAGGAAGAACCAGAGAAAATAGAGTTTGATTTAAAGGATGATGAATCAGTCTCTACAAGAGAACATGAATCAGAAGAAGAAGATCCTCATACTCCAGTATTGAGGAGATCAGTTCGAGAAAGAAGGACACCAGAAAGGTATACTCCATCTGATTTTCATTCAAATTTTGCTTTGTCTATTCCTGATGATGATCCTAGAACTATCAAGGCAGCAGTGGATTCAGAAGATGGAAAGCTATGGAAAAAGGCCATGGATGAAGAAATGGCAGCCTTGGATAAGAATTAGGCTTGGGATCTAGTGGAGTTGCCAACTAGAAGAAATTTCATTGGAAGAAAATGGGTATTTAAAAAGACGTTGAATGTAGAAGGAAAAGTGGAGAAATACAAAGCTCGGTTAGTAGCAAAGGGTTATTCCAAAGTTGAGGGGATTGATTTTGGTGAGATTTTTTCTCCTGTTGCCAAGTTAACTTCTATAAGATTTATGTTATTTGTTGTTGTTGCATTTGATTTTGAATTAGAATAGATGGATGTGAAGACAACATTCCTACATGGGGATATGGAAGAAGAAATCTATATGAAGCAACAGAAATCTATATGAAGCAACCAGAAGGCTTTGTTGTGAAGGGACAAAAGGAGTTGGTATGCAAGATGAAAAAATCCCTGTATGGTTTAAAACAATCACCAAGGATGTGGTATCAAAAATTTGATACTTATATTTTGGGACTTGGATTTGCAAGAAGCAAAGAGGATCAGTGCATGTATTTTAAATTTATTGGTTATCATTTGATTTATTTGGTCTTGTATGTGGATGACATGTTGCTAACAACAAACAACAAGGAGATTATCTAGAATGTGAAAACTCAGTTGTCCTCTAAATTTGACATGAAGGATATTGGTGCTTCAAATTTCATTTTGGGCATGGAAATTAAAAGAGATCGGAAAAAAAGGAAACTCTGGTTAAATCAGAGAAAATATGTCAAAACAATATTACAGAGGTTTAATATGCAGGAACGTAAACCTGTCAAGGTCCCTATTCTTGTTGGTGTAAAATTATTCGTGGATCAGTGTCCCGAGACACAGGAAGAGGAGGAGGACATGTCTCATGTTACATATGTGAGTGTAGTTGGCAGTTTGATGTATGCAATGGTATGTACTATACCATACATTACACATACAGTGGGATTTTTGAAAAAGTTTATGTCAAAACCAGGGAAGGACCATTGGACAACAGTAAAAAGGGTTTTCGGGTATTTGTGTGGCACTGCTAACTATGGATTGTACTATCAAGGAAGATTGGGATTGGACAGAGTATTGGACATACATGGCTTTGTGGATGCAGACTGGGTTGGAGATATGATTCGTAGGAGATCTACAAGCGGGTATGTGTTTAACTTATTTGGAGGATCAATTAGTTGCATGGGAAAAATACAGGTTGTAGTGGCACTTTCAACTACATAAGCTTAATACATGGCAACCACTCAAGAAATTAAGGAAGAAATATGGTTATAAAGAATGTGTTCTGATATTGGGTTAGTACAACAAGTTGTAAGGATAGACTTTGACAGTGAGAGTGCAATTTTTCTGGCGAAGAACCTGACTTATCATTCAAAGACAAAGCATATTGATATTCAATATCACTTTGTGAGAGACATGGTTGAAGAAAACAAAGTGTTGCTAATGAAGGTGGACACTTTGAAGAATGTTGCAGATTCATTAACAAAATCTATGAGCACTGAGAAGTTCTCTTGGTGTAGAGGATCTATGGCATTGTTGCCATGTATTGTTGACTATGTAACCCTGTAATGAGATATCCATTCACATATTGGATGTTATCCTAAAAGCCTTTATTTGGAACTAAATAGGAAGCAAAACTTGTTTACCATATACAAGACCATATGGTGTATGCCCAGTTGTATTCCTCCATGTAGTCCATGTTGGGTATGTGTTATATTCTTTGCACAACTAGTTATAGTGTCTGTTATGTTACACGGGGGTTCGGGGGCGGTGCCCTCAAGAAATTTTTTTCCTCGAGAAATGTGTTGCATTTTTTGTCTCATTTTTTGTCTCACCTCAACTTTCATGTCCATTGTTGGGTGGTTTTTCAGCACGTGGTTTTTTCCAATGGTTTTCTATTTTCGGTTAAGGAATTAGGGTTGTTGACTAATCCAGGTCATTGGGTTAGGGTTTTGGATGTTGATGGCTCCTATATGTATATTGTATTGTAAACAATGTATCACTATGAATGAATATAGAATATGTTGGTTTTCTCGGTTTGGGTTTCCAGGGGAAAAATCTCTGTGTAATGTGTGTATTTGCCATTGTATATTTTATGTTATTTTGCTAAAAAATTGTTTGGAGTAAATATTGTACAAGGTTAAAATCTATAGTTTGATGTAGCCCTAATGGTTGTAGCTTTAATTTATTTATAGCTCAAAGTATATTAGTCCAATCAAGACACCCTAGAGGCTTTAGCAAGCTTAAAGCATCAAGAAAAGATTCCAACTTGAACAAGATCAATATATCTCTAAATTGTATTTACCAATGTAAGTAATTTGTTTATCCAATGCAATAAATGATTAGTGCCTTGCCAAATGGACTATCGAGTCTTCTTGTATTAAGTTAGGACTGTTAAACTTCAAGGGGTGTAAGCCCTTTTACTTCCTTGAGATAGCAACCCTAACAAGGTAAAGTCTAGGAGGGTGTAAACCCTTTTACTCCTCCTAGCAACCTTTGCAATAGCCTTTTCAACAAACAATAATGATAAAACTTGGTGGAGGGTGTATGCCCTTATACTTCTCCAAGGATATAGCCAATAAAAACCATGGAACAAGAAAGAAACCTAACAAAGTGCAAATTTTCCTTACCAATTCCAAAAAATGCCAATACAAACCCTAGTTACCAAGCATTCTTCATCACCAAAGCAAGAGAAGGAAACTCTAAGAGGTAGCACACCACTTCATTCCATAAGACAAGAGATAAACCATATCACAAGAAAGAGAGAGAATGAATTTTCCCAAGAGGGGCGCAAATTTCATCCAAGTAGTCTTCTCACAATGGGAGAGCTATGATAAAAATGAAATAGAAATGATCCTTATTTATACAAATCTCCTAAAATTTGTTTTTCCACTTAACTTAGGGTAAATCATAAAATAAGGGAGACATTTCCATTTATTTTTCCCCTTCACAACATTAAATTCAATTTGCACATGAGAGAAGCCCTAAAAAGGCTTGTGTCACCCCTTCTAGGGAAATGTTTGGCACTTTGAACAAGTCGTTTGAGCTTGGGGATGAAATGTTGGTCCTCCAAAGGCCCCCTCCTTATGCATTGGGCTCTCTTCCATCAAGCCAAGTCTTCTCTCCATCCAAAATATGTCAAGTGTCAAGCCAACAACACCACAACCAAAACCCTAGCCCCAACAAAACGTCAAGCCCTAAGACGTAGCACTCTAACCTCCAAAGGCAATTTGTTGGGGTGATGAAGGGCTAAGATACATCATCCAAGGTGTCTCTCAATCCTCCAAAGGCTACCATCACCATCTGGTGTGTGGGCCATGGTATCCAACCTATGGGCTTCAAGCCCCAAGGAAGCCCAAGCTAGGCTTGTTCCTCCAAAATTGTCCACCAAGCAAGGTCCTACAAAGACAATGAATACGCCCTCCAAGGATCTCAAATAAAATGCATCATGATAAGTAAATCAAGTCAATAAAAGAGTCACCTAAGAATGTGCATCAAAAACTATCTCATCAAATTAAAAAATGGCTTAAAGACCATGTGCAACTTGCCAAGTTTAGGTATGGGAGGGTTGACAAAGTGACCTATTGGGTGAATCATTCCCTAATTTAAGGAGTGTTTCTTAGGTGGACCCCCCTCTAAGACATGTGGAGAAGATGAATTGGATGGGGGAAAGACTTTTGGGCATGGGGTTCATGACATACAAGGGATCATGGTGTCGCATTTATGGGTACCTTTGTAGAGGGTGTGTTGCACCTTCATTTTGAATGCATCCTTTTTCCAAGACCATTTAATGTCATTAATTAATTAAGTTCCAAAACAACTCGGTACTCCCTATGTGGTAACATATAGCTTGGGGTGTAGAACCACAATGTCACTTGAATGGAGAGGTACACAGAGTGCCATGGGGGTAAATTCTAGCTTGTAACGCACTTGTGTAGATCCCTCAACAAGTGGGACATTTATGTGTGTGTGTGTGTGTGTGTTTTCTTTTGCAAGTCTTTGAAATTTTAGGAGAAACATTTCATTGTTCTCAAGACCTATTTTGGGTGAGCATCTGGAAGGTTATGATTTAGATTTTATCTTTTTCCAGCTATATTCCCTCTAGGCCTTCATCCCCTTCTTCCCATGAAAAGAGGGACAATCCCTTCTTGGGTCAGTACACCCAAAAATCCCAAAATATAAAGAGGTGAGGGGGTGAAGTGTGGAAATTGGTAAGTATGATCGAGAATGGCACGATGACTTGTTAAGGGGACCTCCTAGTAACAAACCCATGTCTAAGAGTGACCACTTACTAAGGCGCAATGTCAACCACCAAGATGAAACAGAGCAAAGAGCATAACTTCCAAGCAGACGTTACCTAATCAAAAGCAGCTTTAAATGAAACACACTCAATTGCCTCAAATTTTGAAATGACACTCACCATAATACATGGCTTGTACCTCATGAAGCAAGACCTGATGTCTTCTGGAAGCGAGTTGATGTGGCGAATACCATTGTCATGAATCTGAGATATATGGTGGTAAGGTGGGCCTCTGTCTATGCAAGTGGATGTTGCCAGCCATATATCTCTCGGTACTCCATGTCTGCAACCTAAGGGCCTTGAGACATCATCTCCTTAGTTATCCCTAGGAATTGGGGATAGCAATCTTGATAGATTTGTTCTTTGAGGTATGGCAGCGGATCAAACGATGGTCGTGTGCTTGAGGAACCAGATGAAACTCATGTTATCACATTGCAATATGAGGGGGCTCATGCCCCCTTAGTTGAATCCATTCGAGTTGAAATAGTCACGCAACTGGAAGGAAATTTGAACAAGGAGAGAAGGGTCGCAGGTAGCAGAAAATCTAGGATCGTTGATGCATCAAAAAAATGAAAAACCCTTGCTCTTATCCTTTTTCTTAGTAGATAAATTATGAAAATATCATTGAATTTATGTTATGTATGTAGGTGTAGTTTAATACATTTTCATTGAATTTCACACACGATCAATATTCAAGATCGAGTTCAGATGCTCAAAATATTCATGTGGTCCCAAAATTTTGTAAGATTTTATAAAGAGAAAGATACCCCAACCAGATATTTGATGAAAATGGACATCTCCTTTACCCTACCAATCCTAACATGTCATCTTCTAGCAACCAACCTGGGTCAACAGTATTACACCATGAATTTGATCTCTTTTATATAGACAACCCTGCAGGGCGTAAGAAAATGATGATTGAGTAATTGTATTTTTCAATTTTCAATGGAACTAATGTAAATGTATTTCTTAATTCGACATTTGTTTTACAAAGGGGTTGGTTTCAAGTTTATTATTGTGGAGAAAAGTCCTTGCTTCTAATAAGTGTCTAGTATAATGTTTGAATATATTAAAAGCATTGTGTTACTAATATTATCAATGTAATATTCAATATTTTTACAATCAAGACTATGATGACAAGCGACCTATCTAGCATCTATTGTTGCACCCCACTACGATGTCAAGTCATGAGCATGTTGTTAAAAAAAAAGAGCTCGGAGAGGGAGAATGTCGAGAATGGTTGAAACAACCACCTATTCAATTCTCACTACATCATGAGTCACCAATTCAAAAACTCGACAGTGACACTAGTTCTTCACATGTTGGGGATGAAAACAATGATATAGAAGTTGGTACAGATGATTTCTTGTGGGATACCTAGGCCATGGAGGGAATGTTGTTAGATGCATTCTAGCAAAATGAACTAGGGGATAACACTGATGTCGTAGATACCTTCTACAAAAACTTGGAATCTAATTCCACAACCCCTTTATTTGGTCTAGTATAGGAGTTTGCAAGGTCTACACAACTAGGGACAACAATGTTATTGTACAACTTGAAAGCAATGTATGGTATGTCACATGCATGTTTCACGACACTTTTGAGGTAACTAATTATTAACTCACCTAAATTTTTAAGGAATATTTCCACACAATGAAGGAAGAAAGTGGTTGATTTCATTCATGCTTGATGACATAGTAAATTTATATTTCCTACATTGTAGGTTATTCAAACATAAGGTACTTCTGTGTGATAATTGTTTGCCTGATAGTTGTGCAGAGGCAAAGCAAATACTGAAAATGTTGGGTGTTGAGTACATAGCATACCATGCATATCCGAATGATTGTATTCTATACATAAACGAATATGCAAACAAATAAATATTTCAAGAATGTGGGCATGAAAAGTACCATAAAAAAAATAAAAAAACAAGGGTAAGGCACATGGTCCTCCTCATAAGATATTCAGGCACATGCCTATAATTCTAAGGATTTGAAGGCTCTTTCATTGCAAACAATTAGCCATGTTGCAGGGGTGGCATGCCTCACATAGAAGTGAGCTAGGAGTTATGTGCATCCTAGCAGATTCAATAGCCATGAAGCATATAGAGGATACATGGCCCTATAAATTCAAGGATGAAGTATGGAGCCTCTGATTGAGCATAGTTATGGATGGAGTTAACCTGTATTCCATACAAAACACCAACTATTATTTTTGGCTAGTGGTAGTGATCAATAACAATATCCCCCAGTGGTTTTCCATGAAGAATGAACATCTTATGTTGGATCTTATAGTCCCAAGTAGAAGACAAGTGAAGAGAATGGATGTCTAACTACAACCCCTGATCGATGAATTTAAGTACTTATGGGAAGGGATACATGTATATGATGTATCAAGACCCATCCCAATGGAGATGTCTTTTACATTGTATGGCATATGTGCATACACCACGCATGATTATCCAGGACAAAGAGTTTTCTCCAGTAAGCATGTTCATCAATTTGTTTCTATATGTAATTTTGTTTAGAATACTTCATTTGGTGCAACTATATTTTTGACACTAACATGCTATGTATACATTAACATCACAGGTCTTGTAACCAAAGGGTATCATGGATGTAAATGTTGTGGACCTTCTATAAGGAATTGGTGGTCCAATGACTTATGAAAGCCAGTGTACGATTGTTTGAGGGTATTCCTCCGAGATGACCACCCTTATAGAAGAGCTACATTTGTTTTCAATGGTAAACTAGAGATAATCCAAAGCTCTGAAATAATGACATTGATATATTGGAATAGGGCATTAGACATAGAGAAGGAGAAGGAAATGATATAATTCTTTGATTCAAATGGGGAACCTATGTTTGATCATCCTGAATTTTTTGACACCTATGTTGAGAAAATGCCCATTGGGATGAGAAAGAAAACTATATTTTATAAGATTCCATATTGGGAGCATCTTAAGATTGGCGACTTAGTATATCCCATGCATCTATTAAAAAATGTTTCATCTTTTTTATGGAGGCACATATCATGGAATAAAAGTGACATAATGGTTGTCAGGAGAGATATTATTACTTCAAATACTAAAAAGAGACATTGGCCAAGAAACAAAACTAGAGGAGAGGATGGTCCCTCTTGGTCTTTTAAAGAAGGTGATGTCCCACAAATTTTGAAGAAAGATGATCTTTCTATGACGAAGGATGTTATATTGGGTGTGAATGGACCTTCTTTATATGGGTCAACTCAATGTTTCTTCATTGTAGATGGGAATTTGTCGGGGTTGAAATTACATAACCATATAAACCTTCTAAGGGTATGCATGTTGAATACATGATTCTTTCTTCTAGTTATGTACCAACGTCGGTAAAAATATTGTATGCACTCATATTTTTATGGACATTAATGATGGTTGTCTATTTTGTAGTGTCCTTATCCTATGTTTGTGCATGGTTGTGTGAACCATGACTTCCCCCGGGACCTGCGGTGTACCATATCTAAATTATCTACATTTGTACATTGGATCACATTAGGGGAGATTCATATGGCTAACATTCCACGGTGGCATCGAGAGATAATTGAGATCGTTTGTATGTTTGAGAAGGAACTGCCCACAAGTTTTATGGACTTGCAAGTCCATCTTCTAATTCACCTACTTGATGAGGTTGAATTAGTTGGGGTGCTCTCATGTAGTTGGATGTTCTTTTTAGAGAGGTACATGAAAAAATTGAAGGGGTTTGTTGGACAAAGGGAAAAACCGGAGGGCTCTATGGCAGAGGGCTACATAGTATACGAGTCGCTCTATTATGCCAGTGAGTACATCAAGCAAATTGATGATACTGAAGGGGCAGTCATTTGGGATGACCATCAATATGAGGACAAAAGGGAAGGGGAGATACTCCAAACGAATGGAAAAAGGCACTTGATAAAGAGTAAGTTAGTTCTATTTTATCAATTTAGTATAGAGAAATTGTTTACATTGAAGTTGATAATACATATTTCATCCCATGCTATTTGTTTTGAATTATTTTATACATCAACGAATTTAGAAATTTTGATGCGGTCAATAAATTCATTCTTTAAGTTGATAGTATGTATTTGATCTCATGTTATTCATTTTGAATTTGTGTATACATCAACGAATCTTGAAATGGATGTCATCAACAAATTCATTATTTACAACGCGGAGGCAATGCGACCATGAGTCGCACTATATGAAGAGAAAAGAGGGAAATGGGATAGTGACAGAAAATCATTTAGATAGTTGAATAGTAGAAGCATGCCTTATCTCGATCATTTAAAAGAAAATATGCCAAAAATATGCCCTGATAGTTGGGTGGCTTACCAGATACAAGAGAAATATGCGGTGTCTGGTACTAACCCATGTCGAGAAGATCTGAATGCACTAAACATAGGGATTGGGTGAAACAACTCTATAATAACCTCTATGAGTACCACATTCTATTTATGATATTGCACATTTGAATTGTAACATGTATTATGATTTTATTAATGCTTTGGTTATTAGACATATGACATTGCCCTTTGTTCTCATTTTATAGGTGCATTTCTTCCCATCAATGTGGGCATATGGACATTATTTTCACACTGAGTATGTTGATGAAGGCCACATCACACAAAATTGTGGAGTGGAGGTCGAGTTTGACCAATCTAGTCATGCTAACCGCTAAGATGAAAACCTAATAAAGGGGAAGTTAGATTACATTGGAAATATACAAGAGATCATGCAAGTGGACTTCTCATCATTTCAATGTGTTATTTTTTGTTGTAAGTGGTGGTATACCTTTGACCAAAGAAATGTAAATCAAGATTGTGATAGTGGGATAATATGTATTAACTCTAAAAAAATGTGGGTTGAAAGTAAGGAGCCTTATGTTTTCCCATAACATTGCAACCAAGTGTTTTTTTACCTAGATGTGTTGGATGGGGATTGGTGGTTCATACAGAGACATGATCTGAGATCTAAACATATTTTTTAGAACAACAATGTTACAATGCCAAGTGAGGAAGATAATCAAGGTGATGACAACGAAGATTGATTTCATGTAAATGATTTGTTTGGACATTTATATTGTGGATGTGTCATTTTATTATGGGTATCTACAATGGAAAATTATGGTTTTTTTTTTCCTTTATTTTATAATTATGTGGGATATGAAAAGTTAACAACCATTTACAACCACCATATTGAAAATACATTAAATAAACATGCAAGCATGAGATTTGGTTTTGATATATTTCATTGTCATATTTATTGTTTATTATAGCAAATTTATGTTGTATTATATTAAAATATGTTTATGATAACCTTTGAAATACTAAGCATTAATTGAGATATCACAAATTTGGTGGCATACAATAGTAAAGATTTATTTTAAATTATATTTTATCTAACAAAAAATGAAAATATTAAAAAATATTCAAATCTCAAAATTTTTATTGTTTGAAAAAATCAAAATTCAAATAAATATATACTTACTTTGATGGAACTTCTAAGGACAATTCCAACAAAATAACTTAATTGAATAAATTGAATATATTATAATAGTTGGATAATATAAACTAATAAAATATTTGAAAAAAATAAATATTAATAAAATATAATCATTGTTATTTTAGTAAACAATTATATTATAAGTGTCTTGTAATCTTTGAATAAAAAAATATATTATTATTACATCATCAACATTATTATTAGTGAATAATTAAGTTATTATGTTATTATTATAATATATGAAAAAGACATAAATATTCAAATCACAATAATTTCACTCATCATATATTTTCATTGTCACATTTATTGTTTATTATAGCAAATTTATGCTATATTGTATTAAAATATGTTTATGTTAACCTTTGAATTACTAAGCATTAATTGAGATATCACAAAGTTGGTGGCCTATAATAGTGAAGATTTGTTTTAAATTATACTTTATTTACAAAAAATGAATATATTAAAAAATATTCAAACCTCAAAATTTTTATTGTTTGAGAAAGTCAAAATTCAAAAAAATATATACTTACTTTGATGGAACTTCTAAGGACAATTCCAACAAAATAACTTTGTGCAACATCTATAGTACTTGTGGTGTACTTGGCATTGCCAACTTTGATGGCATTCTCCACCTTAAATAGTGCAACTGTCATGGCCTTCACCTATTCCACTCCATCATATAGTTTTATAATTATATAAACTTATATTAATAATTATTCTCACATTCTCCTTGAAATAAGTGTCAATATAGGAAGGACATGGAAATTATAAAAGTCTTTTTCAAGAGCCTAGTTAGAATTAAGGAAAATTTTAATGATCCATACTTATCTATAAGTATAGAATCCTTTGTCAATTTTACTAATTCTTAAAATACTAATCATAAAATGTTGGGTAATGTCATTTTTTAATAAAATGTTCATAAAGTCTACATTAGAGTAAAACATTGTGAAACCATTTCATCGAAAGTGTATAGATCAAAATGTATTATTATTCTCTATATTTATTATTTTAAATTTAATTGAATAAATTTCATATATTATAATTGTTGGATAGTATAAATTAATAAAACCTTTGGAAAAAATAAATATTAATAAAATATAATCATTGGTATTTTTGTAAACAATTATATTATAACTTTGTCTTGTAATCTTTGGATAATAAAAAATAAATAAAATAACATTATTATTAGTGAATAATCATGTTATACTATTATTAATATAATATATGAAAAAAACATAAATATTCAAATCACAAATATTTCACTCATCATATTCAAGTATTTTTGTTTCTAAACACATTTAATCAACATATTGTATCTTTTTGGACAACAAACAATTCTCCTTGAACAACAGATAAACAGTATATGGCATTAATGGATGTAACTTTTTGCAATCACAATCCAAATTAAGCACTTTCATAAAAGTAAAGTTAAACATTATATGCCAACTATAAATTTAAATGAGTGATACATATCAAATTTCACTTAAAAACAGAAAAATCATTAACAATGTTCGTCATTAGCATACTCATATTACATTTTATAAATCAAACGACAACAACAACTACAACATTATATGAAAAACATAATATACATATGATTATACATGTCAAACATACATCTAAACAAAATCTGCAATAAACATGTCATATATAGATCTCCAGACAAGTATAAAACAATAAGTATAAATGTCAATCACTGCCACTACTATCAAGGTCCACCACTAGAGCCAGGTGCATCAGTGTCTCTACTACCAAAGGTAGAGCCTCTATCAAGAATGGTTATCTCATAAAAAAATGTCGACATAAGTGCACTATCAAGTGTCTCTATATCAATATCATGAATATGTGCATCAATAGTACCCGATGTTATCATAGTCTCCAAAGAATCATAAGCTTGTGACACATGTGGAGTAAGAGGAGGAAGATGGGTATCGATGGATGATGACACATGTGGACTAGGAGAAAGAAAAAGATCGACGGATGGTGACATAAGCTAAGGAAGAGGGGGGGGAGGAGGATTAGACATGGATACAGGTTCAAGCACATGTGGAGGGGAAATAGGAGGAGGAGGAGGATCATACGTGAGATCGGAAGAG
>CBVK0100387195.1:0-10239 GCA_900067695.1 Picea abies | reverse complement strand
TTCCTCTAGATGCTTCTCTTAATAGACATATTTAGTATAAATAAGAGGCGAGGGTATGAGAACCCTAGCTTGGAGATTATTGTAACAGAGCACTGCTCAACTGGGGGTTTCCCCCTCGAAGAGGCCTATGAACATTGCTATCTGAATCAAAGTTCTATTTCTGTTGCTATTCCGTATATCATTTCTGTGTATTGTGAATATTATGCTGGATATTTTACTGTCATTATGTCATTTCTAGCATTTCATTTCTATTCTGCATATTTTATATATCTGGTATCTTGTAGATCTCCTCTTCAAAGTGATTTGACCACGAAAGTCTACGGAGGTATACATACCCTACCCTCCTCTAGATTTGAACATGTGGCCTCTTAGGAGAAAACACATGCTCTTAACCATTAGGCCCACTGAGGTTGTGTAACACCCTCAGTTTCGACCGCTATGAACTAGAATGTATTATGTAATTATGACTTAAGTTGGTTAAACAAAAAGGTTTAAAAGGAGCCAAAGTGCGCAGGAAATGAAATACTTCTATCTATCTATCTATCTATATATATATATATTAATAAAATACATTGTTGGGCCACTGGCTGCAGGAAAAAAAAGGACAAAAGAGATAGGAGTTTGAGAGAGGGTGACAAATGGACTAAGTCTTTTATCATATTTTATTTACCCATCTTGGTTTTAATTGAGAAAAGGGGTTACATGAGATTCTTGGGGAAAGGCCATGTGGTTCTTGACTTCCAAGTAAATATATATAAACCCCTATTTGGGTTGTTTGGGGGTTTCACTCTTGGATTTGGTTCCTCATTCATTCACTCTTGCTCATTCATGTTCTCTTGGTCTAGGCATGGAAGCAAATGGTTGGAGGTAGAGATCCATTACTAGATGTATGCAAGAAATTTTTTATCATTCAAGGAGGGAATGTATGCCTTTTTGCATGATATTGATGGCATTTCTGAAACAACCGTCGACAACTGAGAATCCTTGGAGATTCCAAGATTGATATTTCCTTACCATCAACAATGGATCCCTAAAGAGAAATGGAATAGCTTGAGGGAATACATGGAAGAGAAAGTGTTTCATTTCTTTGGGTTGTGCAGAATGAAGGGGAAGATAGATGGAAATTAGGATTGTTGTGTGGTTTGGAAAACTTGAGAGCTTATTAGGTAATGGTTCTATGTAGTGTCAGCCTAGGACCTGTCCTTTGGAGTCATAGCCCTGGCTTGGGGGTGACCTGCTGCTGATATTTGGAATAGAAGGATCTATGTTTCGAAGGAACATACTTGGTTTACAGCCAGATGGTAAATGGTTTAATTAATGATAAGTTCTCTTTGAGTTTTCTGGCATATGTATATTTCTATTGCGTATTTATTTATCTATGAGATGTATTATTTGTTCCTACTTGTTGATTATTTTTTGTGCATGGCATGTTGTTCCTTTCTTGGATGGTTTAACATGTTCTTTTTAATTGCATGTGTTGAATCCGTGTTTTTTTATTTTAAATAATGGAACGAAAATTTGTAATCAGTATAAGAGGGTGAATATGAAAGTACTCAGGAAATTGTTACATTTTAGATCTATATTCAGACAAATTGTTTCAATGTTTGTTGTACTGGGTATGTTACAAGTTAGCCTCAAAGCATTCTTGGTAGTTTTTTTGATGTAGCCTGGCTTAGACTGGTGGTTGGGTATGCTACAAAGTGATATCAAATCATCTTAGAGGGTGTTCTGGTGGAAGGTAGCATGCCCGACCTATGGCATTGGAGGTTGGGGATGTTACAAAGAAACATCAGAGCTTATGGTTCAAACACTAGAATTGCATGGGCTAGAACGAGTGTGAATTGGGAAGATTCACTATCACAAATTCAATTTTTAAATTTTGGGGAAAACGATGAAAAATTAGAATGAAATCCCCAAATTCATGAGCATATTCGAGTTTTAGATGACTCAAGACTATCTAATAAGTTAACGAACTCGATTTGTAGAGTTGCAGAGATGAATTCCACCTGTAAGGTCAAAAAAATTGAGTTTAAATGGTTTTTGTAGTGTTGGGAAGAGTTTGAAGAATCGATGGCCAAGATCATGTTCGATTTCGAGATCAATGACCCAGATTCATCCTTGGAAAATTTAATTTTTTTTAATGTTTTCAAATTTTGGAGAAGTTACCAAATTGACAATCCGTATTCATTTTCAACTGTTTGAGAAGTTGGAGAAAATCAATGGTCAATATCTTCTTGGTTGGGAGATTGATGACCCAAATTCACTTTGGATTTTGTTGAAGTTGTCTAAGTGTTGAAATTGATCAAAGGAACTCATCGATGGTCGATGGTTAGGGATTGGTAGATTTGAGAAAGGATTTTATGCATCCAAAATACATCTCCAATCACCGATGGTCGATGATCGGGGATCGGTGGAATCTAGTGAAAGTTTCATGCAACCAAAGAAAACCTTTGATTGTTGATGGCAGATGGTCGAGGGTCGACAGATTTAGTTCGAATTTTGAAAATTATTCCAGGAGAAACTATCAATGATCGATGAACGAAACAAGAGGATGATGTGTCATGCCACATCAACATCCATGTGTCATGTCATGTCATCATCCACCTGTCATGTCATGTCAACCCAGATGACAACTCAGGATGACGTGTCATGACATGTCAACATCTACGTGTCATGACATGTCAACATAGTTTCCACATCAACAAAGATATGGCTAGTCACGGATGGTCATGGTTCAACGATATTTGTGAGAAATCTTGGTT
Organism: Picea abies; assembly: GCA_900067695.1. NCBI lineage: Eukaryota > Viridiplantae > Streptophyta > Pinopsida > Pinales > Pinaceae > Picea > Picea abies. Next base: position 7,477 of record CBVK0100387195.1, on the reverse strand, counting down.
TTCCAAGGGAAATGATCGATGGTCAATGATCGGGCATTGGGGAGATTCATGGGAAACTTTTGGTTTGCGAAGAAAAACGACCAATGATGACGATTGGGTGTCGAGGAGATCAGTGGAAAAGTTTTTTTTACAAAAGAAATATCCAATCACCGATAGAGAGCATATTAATGGTTCAAAATTCTTCTAATTTGAGATCAACAATGTAGATTGCCACATAGGAAAGATTGTCCATCAGTTTAAAAAAACAACCAAGTCTGGAGCTGTTTTCTTATTTTAGCCATAAATGGAGCATATTAATTCAAATTGTGATGAAACTTGTGGGTTTTGTCTATGGAGAAGACATACAAAAGTGTCTAAGAGGGCCATTGTCCATTCCATCTTGGATTTGTCAGAAATTGAAAAATAGTGGTTTTTAAATATCCTGATCTAAATCATTGGCAGAGATCCAGATTCAACTAACACTCTTGGAGAGAGTCGAGAGAACAAACATGGAAATAAACAATGAAGTATTTGAATAAATTCTATGGGGATTGGAATGGGGGTACTAAAATAAGCAAAAATCCACTATTCCATCCCACTCTTTTGGGAATTTTGATATTTTCAGAGGTCGAAAAGTGACCCAAGATCACAAAAATGGAAAATTTTATTTACTCAAAATTTTATATACTCATTGACACAAACAAATTTGGTATATCGAAATTTTTCTAGATGTGCATAAATTGAGAGATATCCAGTTTTGTTAAAAATTATAAGTTTGGAAAAAGGGGTGAAAAAGAGCAAAGTTGTCATTTCCAAATTATTGTATATTTTGAATGGAGTGTCATATTGAAAATATGATGGTTTTTATGAATTCCCTATCATTATTGTTTTCTATGTATCATATAAAATTTTCTTTATTTGATGACATATTTTCTTCTACAGTTGACAGAAGTTGGTCTTTCAATAAAATTACACCAGCGATGAAAATGCACAAATGGGGTGAAAATGGATTTTTGAGGAAGCCATAACTTTCAAATCTGATATTAGAATGAGACATGAGTATAGTCATTGGAAATATGATGCATAGGAGAATATCCTAGGATTACTAGAATTTGGAGATTCGAGAATTATGATATAATTATTCATGAGCTGAGCATAAAAACAACCTGTGGCATTAATTGACATATTTTTATAATATGCACAATTCTAAAAAAATATTTTCTTGCACACTTTACATAATCAAAGGTATAATACGATAAATTCAAGCTTAGGATTGGATATCAGATTCATAGAAGTATGGAAGATCTTGTAGAATTTGGTTGAAGCAATAAAGAGCTATAGTTCAAGTAACAAAAAGTGGATAATGAGTTCAATAAGAGTGGAATACAAGTATTAGTCAACTACTATAGAATCTGAATGGATTGCAAGGACAACAAAAACAATCCTCGGATAGGACATGAAGCCAACAGGTGAAGAATGTTATTAATTGGCATAGAAAGGAGAAGTAAGACTCCATAATCTTGAAGGTAGACATCTGTAGATAGATGGAAGCTTGACGTGAAAGAGAACATGGAGCTTAAGAGGTGATCTATGGATAATATCTATGTGCCAATCACATGAGTTCCTGGGAAGGATTTTCTAGCTATGAATTAGCTACCTTGTCTAAAAATACTCAAAGCTAGAAACCCACTTCTAATATCAGAGTTCACAATGGAAGTAGGATACCAATGTAGAGAAATTGATGATAGAATAATAAAGGTTCTTTCACTTGAAAAGTTTCACTAAATGAAAATAGACTTCCATTGGGAATGGTCTTGAGTGGGAAAAGAATTGTTTCACGGGAAATTGTTAAATTAAGTGAAGAGAACTATTTCCCAAAATTGGGAAATCCAATGGACAACTAGAAGTAATATTAGGGATGTGGAATGATTATGGGCAAGTTGATTCAAGGATGTTGTGTTAGTAGAATTATGGATTATAAATTTAGGAAACATGATACATCTTGGTTAAATATGCGGATGATGTTGTTGCTTATATCTATGTGAAGACCCATGAGGGTGGTAGGATTGGTGATCACAAAGATGGAGGAGGAAGCCTAGGAGATTCTATAAATACCATTTGATCAGATAGCCTCAAGTAGATTGATAATAGCCATTAAAGTATGCATTTGGTTGCTTCTAATGCATAAATACTAAATGGAATGGAGGTAAGAATTTCCTCAATTAATTTTTCAAGATTTAAATTGATATGTTATGGCCAAAGGCCTAGAGTATATAAAAAAAATTGATGCTAGAATGCATTTAGTTAAAATGTTAGTTGCATATTGTGTTATGATTGGTTACGAGATCATAACCAGGTCAAGTCAGGAGACATACTCTTGTTATAAAAATTAATAACCAGGTCAAGTCAAGAGACATACTCTTGTTATAAAAATCAATAACCATAGATCTAGTCATGTGTGAGACCATGAGATGGTTGGATACGGAAATACTATAGCGCTATGTGAGTTCTCAATGGTTTCCCATGTATATATTATGTTTGTACTGCAACCTCTTTGTCAACACTAAAGAGAACTTAGGAATTATGTTTCCTCGTGTTCTGTATGGGTTGAAGAGGAGTGTATCCAAATAATCGAGCAGTATTGGGAAGAGTTTGAATGATGTGTTAAGGCGTTGGCCAGACCTTCCATCTTACCATGGTGGAGTGCATGACATACTCATGTAGTATTATGTAGTCAATACATGGATGCATTTTGTAGATGTGGCCATGGATATTACCACATCGATTTTTATTTTATTCGTAATTATTTGCTACATTATGAAAGGCCTATGGTGCTGAAAATAAATCATGAAGGATAGCTGCATTATATTTAATATGAATACTAATTGAAGGTGATTGAATTGTTAGCTTGTTACTATTCTAAGATCACTTTTTGAGATGCTAAAAATGTTACAAGAAATAAAATATTCGTTGATAATATAGGTGTAGAGAATGATGGGTTCACTCTAGTTAATAGATGGATTAATGGAAGTAATTTCATTGTAGTTGTAAACAATTCTGAGATCACTTTGTGAATTTTTGTAATTGTTTCCATGAAAATATATATTGTACATGAGTTACTGACCATCTTCTTGGTTGCATGTAAGATGAGTAAAATTGCATGTGGAGTGGTATTGGATATGGAAATAATTTAAGCCCATAAGGAATACTCGTCTCTACTGCTGTAAGAGTCAAACATTATGAGAAAAAAGATCATGTTTGCAAATTTTATTTTTCTGTGTAAAACAATTTTGGAAATTAGAATCTAAAAAACACTGTCAATCTGTTTGGCTGCATGTAAATTGAGAAAAATGTAGGGAGAATGGTCTTGGATATGGTAGGGATGTAAGCCCATAATTAATACCAATGTCTACTGTTGCAAGAGAAAAACATTAGGAGAAAAAAACTCATGCCTAGAAAAATTTATTTTCCTATATGAAATAGATTTGAGAACTTAATAATTACAAATTATTATGTTATGCTAACAATTTATGTGGTTGAGTGAAAGGTTGAGGAAATTGCAAGAAGATTGGTGTCAAGTATGGAACTACTATAATCCATAATCAATATTGATATCTACTACTACAAGAGCCAAATAAATTATGAGCAAGAAGCTCATGCTTGGGAAAGTATGTTTTCTTGTATAAAATAGATTTGACATTTAATAAGTAAAACTATTATGATGATATATCATGATGAATGTATGTGTGTAATATAGATGAAATGTTTTCTATTGAATCTAGAATCTCAGGAAGAAGAGCACCAAGAGGAAATCAAGCTCAATGACAAATGCATGGAACAAATAATGTCCAGTGGACTTGTTGCAGCTAGAGTTCTTGGAGCCACAACTCTGAAACTTCTTAACTGTGTGAAATAAATCCCTGAAGACAAGTGATACAACCTGAAGGAATACATGGTAGAGAAGGGGGGGTGCACTCCTTATATTGTGTGGGATGATAGGAAATGAGAGCTTGTTGGTTGGAACTGTGGCCATAAATATGAATTGTGAAGACCATTATACATGTTTTGGGTTGGAGTGCCTATCTATGCATGTTTTTAGACCAAAGTGCCTTTGTATATAAGAATTCAACTGGAATTCCTATTTGGATTAAAGTTTGGAGAGCCTAGCTTTGTAATATTAATAATAGCGGTATGGTGTTGTGCACTGACGACAATGCCAAAATAAGAGGAGGGGGATGTAATACCTCTAGTTTTGAGCCCTATGAACTAGAATGTATTATGTAATTGTGACTTAGGATGGTGAGACGATAAAGTTGAAAAGGGTTTAGAGGTCCTAGGAAATGTAATACTTCTATATATATTAATAAAGCACATTTTTTGTTGCAGGACAGATAAGGACAAGAGAGATCGGGGGCTATGATTCCATGAGAGAGGAGAATAAAGAGGATAAGTATTTTATTATATTTTATTTATAATATTGGTTTTAATTGAGAAAATGGGTCACGTGAGCTTCTTGGGGAAAGTCCATGTGGTTCTTGATTTCTAAGTAAATACATATAAACCCCTCTTTGGGTTGTTTGGGGGGTTCAATCTTGGAGTTGGTTCATCATTCATTGTTAATCATTCATTCACTCTTTCTCCTTCGTGTGCTCTTGGTTTGGGAATGGAAACAAATGGTTGGAGGTAGAGAGCCATTGCTAGATGATTGTGAGAGATTTCTGATCATTCCAGGAGGGAATGGATTCTTTTGTGCATGATATTGATGTCATTTATGAAACAACTATCCATGGTTGAGAATATTTGGAGTTTTCAATATTGAGATTTCCTAACTAACATCACTGGAGCCTTGAAGAGAGATGGAATATCCTAAGGAATTGCATGGCAGAGAAAGGGGTTCATTTCATTGGGTTGTGGAGGTTGAAGGGTAAGAGAGCTGAAGAAAAATAGGATTGTGGTGTGGTTGGTAAAACCTAAGAGCATGTTAGCTAATTGTTGTGTGTAGATTCATCCTAGGACCCATCCTTGTGGATTCATAGCGTTGGCTCGAGGGTGACTTGTTGTTGAGATTTCAAACATCACGGTATATGGTTGGGAGGAACATCCTTGGTATGCAGCCTTTTGGTGAATGGTTTAATTAATGATAAGTGTTCTCAAGTTTTCTTTCATATGTATATTTCCGCTATGTATTTATTTATCTATGAGATGTATTTATATGTGCATGTTTGATGATTATTCATTGTGCATGACATGTTGTTCCTTTCTTGGATGGTTTAACATGTTATTCTTAATTGCATGTGTTGAATCCATGTTTCTTGATTTTAAAGAATTGAAAAAAAAAATAATCATTTCAATATTTGTTGTAATGGGTATTTTACAAGTTAGCTTCAGAGCATTCTTTGTGGGTGTTTTGATGTAGTGTGGTTGGGTACGTTATAGATGTATTAAAATAATCATTAAAATAAAAATATAATTTAAATTTACTATATAATAAAAATTAATATTAAAATATTTTGATCTAATTATTAAATAAATTAAATAATTTATTAAACATTTTATTATTAAATAATAAAAAAGTTGTGTAACTATGATATATTATCAATCTTAAAATCTATGTACATGATATTATTATAAGGAAAAACAAAAAAAATTATAAATTATAAATAAGTGTAAAGTTAAACTCGTTTCAAATATATGATCAAATATAAAGCAAACTTAATCATTGGGCTAAAATAAATTTGATTATTATACCAGGTACCTTGTAATGTTATAAAAGCATATGGACTAAACATTTAATTTGAAATTGAAACATAAATTATTAATAAAATTAAAAAATTTCTTATTTTAAATTTTATGTTACTTTGAAATTATTCATATTAAATTATTACTATAATTCATTCAACTTTGTTAATCCAAATTTTATAAATGTATATTTTATTTTCAAATTATCAAATCATATATTAAAAAATAATATAATTATGTTTATATTAATTTTATTAAACAATTCAATATAATTACAAAAATTAATATATGGTATTTAAAATTTTTAAATTATCAAATCTTATATTAAAAAATAATATAATTATGTTTATTTCAATTTTATTAAACAAAAATATTACATTATTTTTTTAAATAAAAAAGTAACTTTTGGGATTTGATAATGACAAAAGATATATAATTATTATTATTTTTTTTTATAAAATAAAAATGATATTTTTATTTTTTCAAAAGTATTTTAATAATAAATTATTTAGAAATATTATAAAATTTAAATAATACAATTAACTGAAAAAATTAAAAATAAAAAGAACTTTATCATAATTTTATAACTATCCTTTCCACTTCTATTAACAAGTTCTCTTTCGAGGTGTCCTTAAAAAGAATAATAGAACGATCAATCCTTGGTATGATAAAGACTGTAAAATTGTTAGGAAATCCATTAGGGATGCTTCTAATGAGTCTTTAAAATTCAATAAGATCAATATGTACAAATCCCTAATTAAAAGGAAAAAAATGTACTACAAATTAAGGGACACAAATTGTGGGATCCTACTGCCCAGATAATCATCATTAGGAGAGATGTTTTATTTGAGGAATAATCTCTCATAAAATCAGACATGGTAGAAGTTGATATGAGACAAGAATAGGTACCACAAATTCAACAGATTTAGTTTGATACTCAACCATTTACAGGAAAGGAGGAGCATGAAGAAGTTCCCGAGGAAGAAGGTGAGGATGCAAAAACTTTCTAGGAAAATTTGGAAATGCCACAACCATCTCTAAGGAGATCTACATGGATCAGGAATCCTCTGATAAGGTATGCCAATTATGTTTCATCTCTGACTTTAATTTCTAATGATGGGGAACCTATTTGTTATGAGGAAGCAACAAATGGTATTGAAAGTGCCAAATGGAAAATAGCCATGAAAGAAGAAAGGGATGCCTTAGAGAGGAATAAAACATGGGACTTGGTAGAACTTATAAAGGGAAGCAAGGTTGTTGGTTACAAGTGGGTCTACAAACTAAAAAAAGGTGATGATTATAAAGTTGAAAAGGAAGGTACTCATTTCCATGAAATGTTTTCACCAGTTGCTAAGATTGTTTTAATTCATGTTGTTTTGGCACTAGTTGGTTTACTTTATCTTGAGTTAGAGCAACTAGATGTTAAAACAACATTTTTACATGGATATTTGGATGAGGAAATATGTATGGAACAACCAAAAGGGTTTGTTCGGGATCACAAGAAAATGTTTGTTTTAAAACTTAAGAAGTCATTGTATGGCCTAAAATAGTCTCTCAGGAAATGGTACAAGAATTTTGATTTCTTCATCAAAATTCTTTCACAACTATATAAGGTGGATCCTAATAAGTTTTGGAGACAAATTCTAAACTGCAATACTAAAGAAAATAATAGGATTCCATTAAGGGACTGAGATTCCTACCTTAAAATTCTTTACGAGTTCCCTAATGCCATGGACACCATTCCTATTGTCCCTACAAA